>JAOBYK010443345.1:0-14416 GCA_025434845.1 Phenganax subtilis | reverse complement strand
CTTTTGAAGCAAAATCAGTCATTTGTTGACAGTATTAAATACAGACAAATGCCTCATGAAGAACAAACAGAAAGTGGTGATGTTATCGTTTCACTTTCCGAGTTGTGCTGTTTAGAATAAAAAACAGAAAATACTAACCGTTAAAAGCAGCGGGACATGTTCCTAAACGGCGATTTTAAACAACTTTTAGACTTGCAAACTTGAAGGAATTTGAGAATATATAGAACAATATATGTGAACTTCACCCCTTTGAACACTTTCTGTCGTTTTCGCTGCGACCAAACAGTATTTATAAGTCCATTCCTTTATGAAAACGTTCAGTCCAATGCACTTTCGTAAAATTAAACGAGAATAGCAAATCCCCCGGATAATTTCTTTAAAATTGCTGTTTATATGACAAAAATTCGGAAATTTTCATTCATTTTCTAATAAAAATTTTGCACGGCACCGGCTGGGAGGTCACGCATGCGCATAAAAAGAGCGTGACATACATAATATTCTGCGTGATGGTGTTTCCCCTCTGTATATACCTCCTCTGTGTCTACGTCGAGGCTAGTTTTTAACGATACAGACCGCTAACGGAACCTACGAAAATTTAAACAATCATTACTAAATATGGCTTGCATTTTACCATAAATAGAAAATGTACGTTTTAAATTTTGAACTAACTATAATTGCGTGTGCAAATCACGCGTATAAAAACTATACGCTTGCTTTACCTAAAACTTCGTAAAATGTCGTGATTGTTTTTTATCAAAAAAATAAACACATTATTTTCCGGCTTTGCTCGGTCCAGGTGGGGGAAAACCGGCTGGAGGCCGAAGGCCGAGAGCAATTTCATGACCGAGGGCCGGTTTTTACCCCCATGAAGACCTCCTTGCCGGTAGATAAAATAAATTTCCGGCGCAAGCATTAACGTTATTTTCAACTTTTGCTACCACTGCTGAGACTGTGCGCGGGCCATTTTGTACCTGGATCATGTCTGCTTTTCCATTCGTCAAAGTTCATTCGTACAATCTCCTCTGATGTTTGATCAACTTTCCAAGACACCGGGCTATGCAGAAACATTCCTCCAGGACAGTGAAAGATATGCACAACAATAACACGCCTGCCATTGCCTTCTGGAGCTCCTACTACATCAACAAACTCGACAGTCCAGTGCTTGCCATACTTTGCAGCAACTTCTGGTTTGCCCCATATTCTTCCTCTGGTCATGATGTCTTCTATTTTCTTCTTGACTTCACATTCTGCATTCTTATCAGGAACAAGTTGACCTACAACGGTTCCATCATCTTGAATGCCGAAATATACTTCGCCACCAGAATGATTAGCAAAGGCAGACACATAATTCTTCAAATGGCGATCAAGACCTTTAAGCAACTGTTCCAATGTCCCATTGCCCTTGGCAACTAATTTAAATTGCACAGTATCACTTTCGTCGAGAAATAGATTCTGGTGAAAATGCATTCTGTTTGCAATAGGATTTTCGTCCATAAGGCCAGTTGTATCTTCATTGTCACGACTATAAGGGGAATCTTCTTCATCATCACCATCCATGCTTACCTCCAGGGATGATGATTCAATTGAAGGGTCGTTTTGAAACTTAAGGATACGCAAGATGTCCTCATATTTGGCGTCTGCTACTCGACGTTGAAAGGGTATCTTCAATCCACTATCTTGCGTACAAAGGAGAGCACTTTTTCTCACGAACAGAAAATAGTATGGATACTGTGAACGACTGTTGTAGTGAATACAAGTTTTGTAAACAGCAGCTGTTAAAATGTCAATCAGCTTTTCCTCCAGCGTCTGCATCCATTCATCACGGCAACGTATTATGGTGCTTTCGTCATTCTTTTCCTCGCATATCCGAACAACCCCACCAGCAGAGTTCAGAAGAGCAATAATAGGCGTGATGACATCATCTACTGGCGTCTTCTTCTTTCCAGTTCCTTTGTCATCTTGGTAAACTACTGAAAAATCAAATTGTACCTCAGCAAAAGAAGATGCTCGATACGGTTTATCAATATCATTCCGTCTTCTTTTTCCAGGAGTAGTTTGCCCTGTAGGAATGAAAAGACACAACAAGAGCACAACATGGAACTGCAAGAAGCACTTTGAACATTCAGACAAGTTTCGTGCAAATTCTGCTTTAATTTAGTTCAGAATGAACTGATATTGTATTGGTCCTTTTAGTAATAGATTCCTTAGTGAGTAGCTTTATGAACTTTACTGCGAAATTTTACTATGGCATCCACATTAAAGTGAAAAGAAGTAAAACAAAATTCGCACTGCAATTTGTACCTGTACTGTTCAGGTCAATGTTACTTGATGGCTCAGACCTAGAAAAAGAAAAGTAATTAATAACCACTAAATTTGCAATAACATTAGGAAGAATACCGATTAATACTGCATGTAATTTCAGGTAATATCATGTGAATATCAAAATATATAGACTATCAAAATTGCACGAGTCAGAAGGACGAGTCCAATTTGAAGTCGTTGAAAAACTCACGAGTGTGTGTTTTTTCCAAATTGCACAAGGAAGCACATATATACATGAAAATATTCAACGTTAGGAATAAACTTTGTGGTAACTGTACAATGCTTTGCAAAAAGAGCATGCACAAAAAATAATTTTGTAAGTAGATTTTTGTTTCAGTTAAAAAATTTTTTAGACAAATTTAACAAAATTTTGAAAAACTGCACTGAGTTTCTTTTTTTTTTGCATTGTATATCCTAAAAATTGCACTGCTCTTAACCAATCAGAATGGCAAAAATTTTTCATGTATATTATAAGGTTTTAATATTAGAAATTATTAACATCTACAGTACTATTTATTCAGGCTACTGGACTTCCACCATCAAAATATTGAAGCTTGTTTTTGTCTATTTGCCAACATTGGGCATCATAATTTTTTTTAATGCATGTAACATACAAGTACAAGTATTTACTTAATACTCAAGATGAGCCAAATAATCTGAAAGTTGCTACAATAGTCACTATATGAGCATGTAACTGGACACTTTTGAGAAAAATATGTCACTAGTTATCAAGATTGATGTCTACGTAACATGAAAATTAAAAGTGTTTAAAGCTAAACATTTTGCGATTTCATGAATAAAAATTTTAATTTTTCTGTAATTTTGTCATACTAGTATTCTTAATAATGAGCAAGTGCTGATCATTGGCCAATAAGTTTCGATAATTAGTATACAAGTGCCAAGTATTGCTATCTGGTCATCCAAGATACACAGGTCTCAATATTATTGCAATAATTCAAAATTCCTATATACTGTATGTGGCAAGACCTGAATGCATTTAAACCCACTTTGTCAAATGCCAGATAACTTTAAGTATCATCATGATAGTCATCATGACTCATCAAAATGGTAAGGTCTCCTATTTAAAAAATTTCACTCATGTCATGCTGCCACTTTTGATCGGGCACCAAATTCTTACTGTTGAATGGGTAAAATTATGTGCTGACCATTATCTGTTTGCTCCATCTTTATTTGCAAAAAAACTCAAGAACATTCAATGAAATTTTCAGGTCCAACCCCTAGAGATTTCTGAATTTCTTCATTTCCAGACAGTCAAGTTTCTACCACACAGCACATAGAAACTACCAATTTGACATCACTGAGACAAAATTTGTCATATTATGTCATAATGTAAACACTTGTCCACTCTCAAAACTCTTGCTGTCGTCACTGAAACTACCATTTATGTATAATATAGTAAAAGAAAAAGCCGAAACTAGCAATAAGGGGTCTTAGCTTCAAAGAGAGTACTACCTTTTCTGGGCCACACCTCTGGAAGACTCAAAGTTCATATGGAGTGAATCCTGTAATATAAATATGCCACGTAGTAATATGCATTAATGCCATAGACATATTTGAACTATTAAGATCTTTTTGGTTTATAAAAAACACTTGTCACCTAATTTCAATGACAAATTATTCCCTTGTTATACATAAATTTAGGGATGAAGGGTTGAAGTACATGTGGTGAGTCAACCTGCCTAAATGATCTGACTCGCTTCGCCAAGTGATGCGCTCCTCATATGTAACGTCTATTGTTTTAATATTTCGATTACATGGGAAGCGAGATGTCTTCCCTTAATGCTGGGATCGTGGCTGTAGCCTGCTAGGTCAGGCACGGCGTCACTGGGGGGGCTGGGGGGCTTAAGCCCTGCCACTTTTTCCCCAAGATAAATTTTTTCTAAATAAACAATGAGCGCTTTCTTAGAAAGGTAGTATTCTCTACCCTGAGGCTATAATATTCTGTTAATTTTAAGTTTGGGAGATGCTTTTTAAGCCATTCTAGAAGGTCTAATTTAAAAAATTTCTTGCGCGTCGCCCAACGATGCTGGGTCATATGTTAGTAAATTCAAGTCTTAGCCCCCCCAGGTTCAGTTTCGTGGCACCGTGCCTGTAGGTAGGATGAGAATCACGCACATGTTCCGTGTAATTGCATTCTGCCGAGTTGACCCGGCAAAGCCTGACAAATAATTTATTAGCCACACTAAATAGGCATGTAATTTGCAAGTTTAAGATGTTTCTTGTACTTTTTTGGAGTATGAATAGTGTACGTAATAAATCAAATTTGACAATTATGCATCGGTCAATTGCACCAATGCCCATCCCCCTGGGGTATTTGCACATTATTTTTCTTTTATGTACAATGCCCTGGGGCCAGGCAACAAATCCATAGCAATACCCCACTCCCGAGCTAAAAACTGGTGACAAATTCCTGGCCCCATGAAAGACAGACAAGTCGTTGACAGAAAAACTTTATTGTGTAATAGGTTTTAAAACTACATTATAATACCAAGGTATGGATCAACAGCTGGGCTGAAAGCATCAATATGTATTAATTACCCATGTAAATATCCCCTTGGCCCATCTTCATGAATTTTATTTTGAAATTGCATGTAAAAAAATTGTAGATCGGACTACGTAGCCACATGCACAGCTGCCTGTGGGTGGACAAGTCTCCAGCCCCGGGAAAAATTTGGAGAACCAATGCCCGCCCCCCAGATATAAAACACCTACAAACTCCTGGGGGTGGCCTGGGCAGGGGATGAGCATTGCTGGAATTGACTGGTCAATGCATTGCGGCGACAATATTTCTGTCAAGTGAAACAAAATGCAATTTTTAAACGTTTGTCAGGATATAAGTGCCCAAAGATTTGAAAAACAGCGACGAAGCAGTGAGCACAATATTTAAATCGAAATGGCCAACGATAGCTTTTTATGTAAAAGCTATTAAATTTGAGTCCGACTGACGAAATATGGAGGAATAGATTTTAGAATTGTATAGTATTAGATTTTCTTTCATTTTAAAGTTGTTAACCGGTCCCAGCCATGTAATCACACAATTTCGTGCAACTCGGTAAAGCGGGTCAACTCGCCTCATGTAATCAGCCATTCAAATAAAGTACTAAGAACGTATTAACGAATAGTACACAAAACGCCTACCTTTCACATTTACGGTACATCCGCGAAACGCTCCGACAGACCAGTTATGTCATGTTGTGGTCATGTTTAAGATAGACTCGGCAATCTATAGCACCTTTGTAAGGCCGACATGTTCGAAGCAGTGGTTTGAATCCGGATTCGGAACAAAAGAACGATTCATTGGGGAGTTGAAATATTTATTCTTCCAAAGTTCGCGCCAAATTAAAAATTCTTGGAATGAGATGTTCCAATTGGCTCGTTCGATTTAAATGCAAGACCCTGCAACAGGCAGATCTGCGCATTGCACTAGAACGCAAGGAAGTACTTCATGTTGCGGAGTCAGCAGTCAGTATTACAGAGTCTACAGAGCTGTCGTCGACAGGGCTTCCACTAGCAAGGATTTTCTCCCGAAAAAAGGATTTTTTAGCAAAAGAAGGAATTGTGCAAGGAATTGTGAATGACAAAGAAATGGCAAGGAAAAATGGCACGTACAAAGAAAATGCAAAAATTTGTTTATTTTATTTGCCTTATTCATAAAATGGAAAAAGAATGTTAAAAATTTTGAGGTATACACTTTTCTGAATTTTGAGATACATGCTTAACACTGTTTTTATCGATGGGTCGTCTGTAGTGTCAAACTTTTTCGAAATGCTAAAGAACGGCAATTTTTGATGCAATTAAGTTTTCTAATTCAATCACAATTCAAGCAATTGAAGCTTTCCACTTTCAATCAGTTTCACTGATCAGTTCAGTGACTTCATTGTAAATTAGTATTCATTCTATTTAATACCGTTCTTGTTATGTTAACGTATATAACACTTAAATGCTTCTTACAATAAACAAAGACTATAACTGCTTCATAGTTTCATTGCATGCTCTCTCAGGTTATACTTCAAATTATACTAGGGGATGTATGATGATCGTGTACCCATGTTAATAACATAAGTTTTCTGCGAGGAATTATGAAGGATTTTTGAGGATTTAAAAAAGGATTTTATTTTCAAAAAAAGGATTTTCACAGACATTGAAAGGTTTTCCGTGATACGGTTGTGGAAGCACTGGCTGTCGAGCAGCGAGCAGAGCGCATCAAAAAAGGTAATCGAAGTTCAGCGCGCTACTGTTGTGCGTGACTTACTTGGCGCGTGAATAGATGTTTTGCATATTCGGAAAGATCCAAACCTTATTGCCGAATGTTTCAATGGATATTTTGTCAACATCTGCCCTGAATTGGCATCAGAGGTAAGTGACAAATCTGTCGATTAAGATTGAAGAAATGAGCAAGCCGCACACTGGACGAAAATAGCGCAGCGCTAATTCCGCTAACAGCGCTCAATATCAAACATGCTTGATTTTTCTCGCAGCGCACTTTTCTAACGAAGCATTCGCCTAGTGTTCGGCTTCCTTTAAGCTAATTTTGGACCTATTACAGCGACGCGCAATTTGCAGTATTTACTATCAAATTGTATTTTAAGTATATCGCTTATCGTTTTGCTTGCTCGGACTCATTTAACTCAGTGTTTAGTAAAGATTTAGGTCCTGTAGAAACCACATTTTAGTGTTGTATAATCGGAGTTTATTCCTACTTATTTGTCCTTGCGCATCATGTTTCATTGTCAGAGGTCTGGCTGTCTACTGCAGAGTGATAAATCATTTTTTAATAATCGTACAGTTTTGCTTTTGCCGATTGTGTTCTTGTCATACGCTATTTAATTCTATTTGCATTTTAATATCTGCAGCAACTCTATACCTTCCAGGCAACCTAGAATTATGGATATATCAATTATAAAAATGAAATTGTTTGTCCGCGCTTGGTCCCGTATGCACACCGGGAAAGTTAAAAGTAATTTCACTCTCCTGCGTTACGCAAGATGACGAGCAGACATTAAAACTGTGAGCTCATATAATGCACTATTCATTTTGGATCCCTGCAAGTGCAAGTTACCAGTGACCTTGGCGTGGATTTGAATCTCAGCGAAAAAATTCAGAAATCATACCTTTCGGTTTAATCTGGTGAAACCGAACCCGACTCGTTCTAACTGTAGATAGCACCTTTCATCAAGCACTTTAAAGACATCACTAGGCTAGCTTTAATGACAGGATGCGTGAAAATGAAAGAATTCTTGTTTTGCTTGAAAAATTATGGCTGATTTTCCATTCTATTTCTCTATATCGGCTTGGAGCATTTCGTTCATAGTTCATACCTTTTATTATACATGGGTAAATAATAAATCCGGTCTAATTTTAGTAATTTCTGCTGGTGAGACTAAAGCTTCCATTAAGTCCATTATGTACCTGTTTTGCAGAAGTTATCTGCCCAAGCGATAAAGTTGTTTTTCCACGCTAACAAAATCATATTATTCCAGACAGTCAAACAAACAAAGGAAACTAAGGTATTCATTTTTCACTGATGGAACATACCACTCCTACGCAAAAAGGAAGTCGAAGGCTCGCAACATGACTATTCGAATTATCCTCTTCGATTTCAGCTCACGTTTCACTGAAGTATTCAAAGGTTTATTTCAAAAAAAGTATTGTCGAATCGGCGATAGTGATTTGGATACATTGACCGGATAACTCATCATTGTGTAGCCTATACACATTCTATACTCTGTAGCCTCAACGAGACCTCGCAGGGTTACTTACAAGTTGCTGAAGGTACCTGTCCAAATTAGACTATTTTTATTGTTTTAGAATGCATACAAATAGTAATGTAGAATGCGTACTCCTGTTTCTTCTCAGAAAAGAAATTTGTCGCCACAAAATGGCCGATTTAAAGCTTAATTTTCAATGCCAAAATAGTGAGCTAGTATGCTAGTATGAAGCGTCTTTGTTTTACATGAGTGTAAACTATTGTATTGATAGTACAATCAACAATGTACGCTTTAAGGCTAGTTCACACGGGCGATTTTTGATGCAATTTTTCCCGTGTTGAACGATGTCATAGAGTAGATAACTGGCAAGTATACTTGGTCCAAAAATTTTGCTATTGCACTCGCCATTCAACCTACTCGATCACATTACACTAAAAGGAGAAAAGTCGCAGCAAAAATCGCCCGTGTGAGCTGGCCATTATACTAATTTTTTATCTGGGTAAAGAAAAGTAAATTCCCGGAAAGAGTATATGAAAATTACTGAAGTTGCAAAGTTTGGCTATAAATGTTGTAAAATATGGAAAACATAGCCCTGCGAAGTTAGCAATTTTTTTACACTTTGTTTTACGTATTACGCGAGGAAAATATGTACAATACAAACTTTGCCAACTTTGCAGGGCTATATTTTTCGTATTTTACAACATTTCGTGGCCAAACTTTCCAACCTTAGTAATTTAAGTACGTTCTGTCTAACTGTGTATGGTGATTGATTTCCTTCGCTTTGCCTAAATCAAGAATTAGTCTAAAGCGTATAGTGTCCATTGTGCAGAGCTTCGCCGGTTACTGGCGTGCAAGTTTTTCTATGACATGTTTTAATTGCCGTTTGTGCGTGTGTATAGATACAATATTTTCAACTACATACAAGTTTTTCTGTAACTAGTATTTTTGATGGTGTGAACGTGTCAAAAGTTTTCCTCATCAAATACTGTGTGTTCGTAGCCATGCCCAAATAATTTTGACAAGATCATTTGATGATACGTTCAGACGAGCAAAATAGAGAGTTTACGATTTAAGACGCGGTACGGCTCGACGACGCGGGTCTATTTTACTGAATACTTAGTTCAAAGCAATGCTAAGCGCTACAATAAAGACTTAAAGTCTTTCTGAATAATCTGGTAAGAAACAAGTTGAGGGTAAACGACGCAATATTTGTTGTTAGGTCTGACTTTGTGAACAAACCATTCTAACGTCGCAAAACGTCTATGGCCCCATGAAGGCATAAAAAGGCTTCATTTGGCGGCGTGTTCATTCCTGCTCATGGTCACTACGCGGTTGCAAATACTCTAAGGACTTCTTGAGACTATAAATTTATACATTTAACTCCAATCTCGTCGTGTTTTAGTGTTGTGGATCGTAAAATCCCGAGCTGTTGCGCTTAGCATTGCTTTTGGACTAATTTTTCAACAACATAGACCCCGCGTCACCGAGCCGTACCGCGTCTTAAATCCTAAACTCTCTGATATTTATTTTGCGACACTTGTTCAAAATCAAGCATGTTTAATTTTGAACACTGAAGTGCGATTGTCACCGAAAAACTTGGCAAAGTTGTGCATACACACGGGCAATTAATCAAGTAAAACTTGTCACAGAAACCCTTGCTCGTCTGTAACCAGCTATATTTTCATATTCATCTTAACTCATCGGCGATGCCTATTCTCAGTGATCATTGATGCGTAAAGTCCTTTGTCTGTTGAAAACCAGGCTTTAAGCCTGGTTTTCATACATCACAATTCATCAGCGAACATTCTCGATCAATTGTTGTTGACCAAATGAAGCGGAATATATAATCTAAGAGACAAACGACGTACGCATCAAGGATCGCGCACAACAGGCATCGACGAATTGAAATCGCCGATGATATGAAACCCAGTCCTAACCAACAAAACAGGGTGTTTGTATGCCGCGCTTTATTGCTGGTGATCAAATTTTGTGGTCGATCTGTCATTTCCACTCATAATTATATGTTGTTTTCTCTGTATTTCATAACAGAGTGTCTTATTTTCTGCAGATATTCCGTGAATACCATGTCGTGCCGTGCATTGAAGTGATTTTAGTTCTATTTTGGTACGAATGTTCATCTGTTGTCTTGTAAAGGTAATGGGGTGAATTTAAAATGCTTCATTGTTAATCTAAAAGTAGTTTGTTTGCCTCATTTGAAACACCTTTCAAAACTCATGCTTATTTTATACTTCTATCTCTACTGTTTTATATCTTCATTGATCACTAGACGTTTTTCAATTTGACAAAATGAAGTGTGCATGTATCTTTTGACCTGAACATTTTATGCCATGCTTCCTAGTGGTAACTAAAGTGAATTGATCAGTCACATATATTTAAAAGGTCTTGAATGTAGTCAATGTTGTTAAGTTGAAAAACAGCTCTGATTCCTGCTGTTTAGTATAATTTTACCCCCTATGGACTTATTGCGCTGTAGTTTATTTGTTCTATCATACTACTAATGGCGGCTTTGGAAGCACAAAGTTGATCGCGATTAAGACAAGGGTATATAGTGCACCTTTGACAGAGCTGTCGATTCCTAGCTTGGAATTCATGTCTACTAGGATACTAGTTTAAATAGTACCATTCACAGCGCACTAAGTTCACAACTGAAGTTAGATGGCGTTAGCCATTAGGTACTGGGGTTTGATAGCAAAACAACCCTGTGTTGGACAGGAAACCAAGGTCAATGGGAGCAATTTGTTAGAAATACAGTAAAAGAGAAGTTCAAATTTGCATAGAAAAAAGAGTGGGCGCACTTTTCGATGCATAAGAACCCTGCATATATAGGAAGAAGGGGAGGGCGACTCTCAGAGGTAAAAAGAAACCTATCTTGGTGGAACGGACGGACTTGGTTATTAATGACACCAAGTGCATGGCCTTCTCAGTTTGAATCTGCCAAAACTCCGGAGATTTTCGTGGAAGAAGAAAACTGCAACAGAGGAGCTGAAATCAATATAGAATATTACAGCAGTTTAAAGAAAACTTTTTGGTGTTACGGCATGGGTAACACGAGCAATTGACAGTTTCAGAGAACGTATGAACAAAAATGAGTGTAAGACAACCGAATTGACAACGGAAGAAATAAATCGAGCCGAAATAGAATGGCTAAACTGCAGCACTGCTAGAGTTTCGCTCAGCCAGAGCGCCACCATTTTCGAAGGACGGAATAAATTTCGCAGGACCACGTTATGCTAAGCAAGCGTCTGATGAAATAAAGAAGTATACATTGCATTTTTCAGTTAAAATTAATCGAAGATATGACAACAAAAGCGTTTATGCGGGATATGCCCAAGCTAATAGTTTCAGACAATGCAAAAACCTTCCTCGCAACAGAACGATATTTGTGCATGCAAACTGTTAAATCATCCACAAATAAAATTGCATGATTTTTGTAATCAAAGGATACAATTGTTTTCAATTATAGTTCAGTTTATTTTAGTAGGCCGACTCTTGCGTCATGTTTACAAAACATTTTTATTATGTACAGTTGTAAGCAATAAGCATTGTTCGGTAAGTAGACACTGTAATTGTACATTTATGTAGTTTAATTTTTATTTTAAAGCCTACTGGTGTTGATGGAGCAACGAGCTTGCTAAATCTCCTCCTGGTCCGAAATCTCGCACTTGCAATCATCGGGTTAACTTCAACTGCATTTGTGTTGTTCTTAATATAGAGAAAAGAGTGAGTAGGTTCTGTGTATTTGATTTCTATCCCACTCCGATTATCTTCCTTCTACATCAACGCTTTCTTCATGATCCTTAACTAACCTGGTTGTATTGATATGCCCATGCTTGTTTATTTTAGAAGAAATCGTAAGAATAACCGAGGGGCGTATCACTCAAAATAAAGCATACGTGATTTTTGTTAAAAAATTCCAAGACTGATATTTTACAGATTTTGAGGTTTTTATAAAACTTGAGTGCTTTCGAAAACTTTTTAGGAATTGAACGAGATTTTTCATGATTTTCCAAGGTTTTCTTGCGATTTTTAAAGATTTTTGGAAGATTTTTGTAGAATCTTGAAGATTTTAAGAATATCGTGATTTTAAAGATTTATAAAGATTTTTTAAAGATTTTTGAGATTTTTTCAAAAAATTTTGCAAAGCTGTACGAGATTTTTCGAAGTGATACGCCTCTCGAGAATGACTATATTCAAATACAAGCGGAAAGTCCATCCAACATGGTACAACGTCGTGAACTCCTTTATTACGCCACTTCGCATTTTGGTGTTTGGTATTGATTGCTAATTCTCATTTTACTTTTGCCCTCGCAGACTTTGAATTACTCTGTCTCGCACCGTGTGCTGAAATGCGATGATAATGACACCACTAATAACGATCTGAATATCGACCATATGGGAGGTGTCGTCGTGTGAAGGAATGAAACGGTTAAAATGTAAGTATATTACAGTTGTTTTACACTTGATTTACGTGTTGCAAAATCTTTTTTTTTATTTGTTCTATCAAAACGGCCAAATGTTACAAGACCCTTTTTTCAAACCTTGCTATGAACTTTGAGCTGCATCGGCTTTGCTATAATATGTAATCTTCAAGTAGTGAAAGTAGTATCTTACACTATCGTACAAGTTTATAACACACTAAACAATGGAAATGCTACATAAATATAAAAAGCCAAAGAGGCCATCTACTTTCAAATACAATCAACCTATTCAATGAATTCATGTCGCAAGCTAAGCGCTTAAATGACTCGTTTGAAAATTTGGCATCTTATTGTTCATTAAAAAATATTGTATTTCCGGCAGCTGCCAGGTTTTCAAAAAAATTTTGCAGTTTTGACGGAACAGGTCACATGTCAAAAGAAAAGCCTTGCTTGCTTTTAATAAATAATTTCCGCACACTATAGTCTATTTCTTCTTGTCATTCCTGCTATAACTGATCATGGTGTTTATTGTGTGCTTCTTAATTGAAGTCACGAGGAACTTGAACTGAGTAGGATCTGTGTTCTGATCTCTCTCACATAATATTATTTGATGACTTGTGCATATGTTTATTCATCTGCAATGAAATCGAAAAATGAAGCCTTGAGACGCGTTGCTGCAACGTTTTTAGGCATTGTGCCTCAAATGCAAACGTTCGAAACACACCTTGGCAATTTTATTCATACCGTATACCCTATCATATGCATAGTTTAAGAGTTTTTGAACCGTTTTTTTCATATATATTTTTGTTAATCTTGCGTCTCCCAACTATTTATCCCCGCCCTTCTCAACGCTGCAACAAGAAATTTCAATTGATTGCTTAAATAGACCAGCGAATTGAAAGTTACATCATAATACTTGCATAAATCATACATTATTTGTTTTAGGAGAACATGGAAGTAGGTAAGTTTACTTGTTTCTTTTTTTATACGTATGAAATTCACTGTTCCTTATCAATCTTTTTACATCAACGCTTTCTCCATTATCCTTCATAATGCATTGCCACTTAGTGGATGAAGTTTAGGTTTTTTGCGTGTATTTTTTGTTGATTATTGTTTTTTATTTTAGAGTAAATCGTTCGAATGACTCTCCTGATCTACCATTGGAAAATCCATGCTACATGGTGCCATGTCGTGATTACTACTGTTTTATGCCACATGGTAGCAACAACGTTCCTTATTACTACTGTTTAGGTAATAGTTTGGTTTCGAGTCACTCACTCACGCATGTTTTTTCCAAATTGCACGAGAAAGCATAATATTACTTATTAATATTATAAATGAAAAATTTCAGCATGAAGGATTAACTCTTTGGCAACTGTACAATGCTTTGCGAAATGGACATGCACGAAAAATAATTTTGTAAACTGATTTTTTTTAGCTAAAATGTTTTTTGAACAAATTTAAGAAAATTTTGAAAAATTGTGCCAAATTTTTGTTTGCACTGTATTTCTTAAAAATTGCACTGCTCACAACCAATCAGAATTGAGAAATATTTTCCTGTATGTTATTAATCTGGTTAATTGTGGGCTTCTTCAAGTCACGACAAAAATAATTTTCCTGTATTGTTTATATATTCACGCAGTTTGTTTCAATTGAACAGGATTTCCCTTCCGTACCATGTACTGCCTTGAAGCGATCCTTGTTCTCTCATTTCGTTTCCATGGTCTGCTATTGCCTTGCAAAGGTATTTTGGTGAGATGATTTTTTCACAAATAAATAATAGTAATAGGCTTCGAAGTTGTAATTAAAGTTTTTATCGTTCACATAAAGTTAGAGGCAAGAAAAAGCGAAAAACAGTACTAGTACTAGGCAAGAGAAAGTGAGTAGGTTCGGTGTATTTGATCACTAATCCACAGAAGACATGGC
>JAOBYK010443234.1:0-14416 GCA_025434845.1 Phenganax subtilis | reverse complement strand
GTTGTTCTACTAGACAGTTTTTTGTTTTTAGCTATGCAATTATCTCAATTCCCTAAAGCATTAGGCATACCAGATTTGAGTAAGGGTTATCACCCGTATCTTTTTACAGATTTAAATTATGTAGGTGATATGATCTCAAAAGATTATTTTGACATACCTAATGACCGGAAAGAATTAGAAAGATTTAATCTTTGGTATGATGAGCAATGTGGTAAACAATACGTATTTCGCGACGCTATATACTATTATTGCCGCATGGATGTGGATATTTTACGTTGTGGTTGTTTGATTTTTTCCCGACTCATACATGAGATCACGTTCGTGAAACCATTCTTTGATAAATCTTGCAAAACTATAGCATCATTAGCTTTGAAAATTTACCGTCTTAACTTTTTGAAGCAATTAACGATTTTGCAATTGCCAGCAACAGGTTACAGGGGAAATGTAAATCAAAGTGCGATTGCTTTGTGTTGGCTTCAGGAAATTGAAAATGATTTAGCATCACAAGGTTTTATGTTAGAAAGTCGTTTGTCTAAGGATGGTGAACGTAAAATAATGAATCGTTTTTTGACGGGTTTTGCGAAGGAAGTAATACTGTTTATCAATTTTTCGGTTGTTTTTTCCATGGTTGTAACAAATGCTATGAAGATCAAGCATTCAACACCGTATTAAACTAATCCTATCATAATTTACGGCAGAGAAGTATGCGTTTTATTAATGAATTAGAAATGCGCGGTTATGAAACGGTTATTATGTGGGAGTGTGATTATAAAAGACAAAGCGATTTAAGCACAAAGGAATTAGATGAGAAAAAAGAGATTTTGTTTGAAAAATTACCATTAGAACCTCGTGACGCGCTTTTTGGTGGTAGGACTTCACCCTCGCGTCTATACTGGGAAGCTAAAGGTAAAAATGATAAAGCACATTACGTTGATTTTACGTCATTGTATCCTGCTGTGCAGAAAAAAATTATTTCCCCGTTATGCATCCTGAGATTTATGTGGATGAAGAATGTGATGATATTGAAATTTCTAATGTTTTCGGTTTAATTAAATGTGAAGTGTTACCACCGCAAAACCTCTTTTTCCCCATTTTACCTTCACGTATATATGGCAAATTAATTTTTACGCTTTGTCACACATGTGCTTACAGTAAAAATTATGATGAATGCGAACATGATAATGATGAACGCATGATTCGCGGCACATGGACGAGTGTAGAAGTGCAAAAAGCTTTAGAACATGGGTATGAACTTTTAAAAATTCATGAAATATATCATTACCCTTTGAAAGATAAGATCTTTTCACAATATGTGGACACGTTCATGAAAATTAAACAGGAAAGTTCTGGAGCGCCAGAATCATGTTATACGAAAACCGGTGAAATAGATGAGGGAAAAATGTAGGAATATATCGATGCTTATCATGAGCACGAGGGAGTTATATTAGATCGTGAAAAAATCGAACACAATCCCGGAAAACGCACGGTTATGAAAGCTTTGTTGAATTCGTTGTGGGGAAAATTAGCGCAAAACGAAAATAATACGACCGTTTCTTTTATTGATAGCCTTTATGATCTACAAATGTTAGCGAATAATAGAACTGTAAATGTAACGTCTTTGGAATTTTCAAGTGAGAACGTAGTAAGAACAACGCATAATTCTACAACGCTAGTTTCACTAAAGAATCGTAACGTCGTTATCGCATCGTTTGTTACAGCTTATGCGCGTTTAGAATTGTTCGAAGTGTTAAATCATCTAAAGGAACGAGTTTTATATTTCGATACGGATTCCGTCATTTATGTTTGTGAGAATGAAAGTGATGAAAAAGTGAAAACGGGTGAGTATTTAGGCGATTTAACAGACGAATTAAATTCTAAGAGAAAAGCAAATTGCGGTGAGAAATGGATTGAAAATTTTTGTACAACCGGTCCTAAATCTTACGTTTATGTCACGAATGATTATCAAAACGGAGATGCGACAGATTCTGACAAAGTTGTGCACTGTAAAGGTTCTTCTTTTAAAGGCGAGGCGAAACAAAAACTTACATTTGAATCGATGAAGAGTTGTTTGGAAGATAAATCTCGCGTTATCCAAGTGACTTATAAAAATAAAATTTGTAGAATGAATCAGCAAAATATTCGTGTTTATGACGAGACGAAATTGTTTAAATTTACGTTCGATAAACGTGTTGTGAAACCAGATTTCTCTACGGTCCCCTATATAGATACAAAAATTAGTTTTTTCGTTTTTCACAGGTAAATGGTATAAACGAATGCACGATAAAATTTGAACACCCGTTTATGATGATGATATGCGGTCCCAGTCAATGTGGAAAAACACATTTCATTAAACAATTGATAAAAAATAACGATTGCGTGATAAATCCTCCGGTGGAAAAAGTGATATTTCTCTATAGCGCTGAGCGGACGACCACGAAGAATTAGAACAAATCGTTGAAAAACAAAAAGATTTCTCATCTTTAAAATCGATTCGTTTAATCGATCGTAAAAAAGGTATACTGTCTTTGGAAAAAATTTTAGGAACAAAAGAAAATGATGAGAAAATATTGCTGGTAATGGATGATTTGATGGATACATCTCTTAAGAATAAAACTAATCGTGAAAATCTTAATAATCTAGCGAGCAGAGATGCTCATCATAATAACTTATCAGTTATATTTGTGAGTCAAAATATGCAATATGGTAGCGGTAATTTGAGGAACGCACGCATCAATTCGCAATATGGTGTTTTTTTCAACAACCTCATGGATCTCCGAAATATACAAACCATTACGCAAAATCAAAGAATTCCAGTCAACGCTATGGATTACATTCGAAAGGACATTGCTCAAAACAGGCACGGTTACATCGTATTCGACGCTAACCCAAAAGGATATTCAAATGCGCGAATTCGAACTGGTGTATTTCCCAATGATGACACAATTATACACGATGTAGAAAATAACAATTTGTAAATATAAAATCTATTTATTTTTTAATATATTTATGTAATTACAACAGATTTGACTAGTCGTGTTGTTTTGCATGCATTTCTTTCTATACGTTTTTTCAATGATCTTTCCATATAATTTTTTCACAATATTGAGTAAATACTGTTCGTTTTGAAATAGAGCATGCACATTTTTTGTACGTTTATTGATGCGCAAATAATCCATTTTATTACAGATATCGTATAGGAATAAGACACACCAAATACCACATGTTTTTTATATCATCGATTGACGTTGAACATTTGTAAAATATTCAAGTTTACATTTAAGAATCTTTTGCACGTAATCTCGCCAATACTCGAGAAAGATATTGGGTTTGCGTAACTATCAAAATATATTACACGATCATTTTTTTTCCAAAAAGCAACCCAATGTTGACCTTCTTTATCACTCTCGTCTGTATTCCATATCCAACAACAACAATCACGAATGTTAGAAGGTTGAATATTGGCAGGATATGTCCCCAGATAATATTGCTTCAAAATTGGGTGTTTATACATTATATCATCTAATTCATCTGTATTTACGAACCGGTATATAAAACATGAAATATTCATCTTATTTACCCCAATTGATATCTCATATGTCTGCTACCTTGTCTGAGTCTTTGTAGCAGAGAGGTGGTTCTTTTACTGACACTCAAACGCGGAGCCGTTGGAGTGTGTGTAAATTTTCTACCGGCGATTGATTGCGATGTGCTTGCACTTGAGCTTAGCGGTGTTGTTGTTCTTTCACGAATAGAACTTCTATTTGGAGTTTCAATTGATCTTTTAAATTTGTTTTTAACAATAGGGTCCTTTATGTACGAGACGGGTAAATTAAGCGATTTTAATTCACGCAACAACATATTCATATCCGCCTCACTTATATTTTTTCTTTTTTTGTACGTGAAAGATCTTTAATTATATCTTCACCGGATATCCTAAAATGTTTACCGTTCACCGTAACACCCCTATCGTCAACATTAGTTTTTTCTTTAAACCACTTTTAAAGTTTTTTTTCATTTTCAAGCACGGTACCATGGCGTATTACGAGCTCATTCTCTTTTTCCTTAGTAGCTAAATATTCATCTTTTTTCTTTAAATAATTCAAACGTTCGCTACCCAATAGTTCAAATGGTATTTTTGCATTATTCACACGATCGTAACTTTCTAAAAAATCAATAGTTTCACGTGGTTTCGACACTTTATTCAATATCTCATTTTCTTTTTCTTTTTTACTTAGCAAATTTATTAATGATTCTAATTTACTCGCGTTGACTAGTTGAAGTTTTTCCACGTTTGTCATTTTCGATCGCTTCCTGAAGTCGTTTCAAAGCTTTTCTATAGATGGTGCGCAAACGATAATCTTCAATAAATACCATCTTTCTATCCTGTCTGTTTATTTTATTCTTTAACAAATCTTTCAAAAGTTTTCTAGTCATTGGTTGCAAATCTACCAATATACGCTTCTCCAAAATCAACTTACTTAATTTCATTAATTTTTTTCAATATCTTTGGTATAACATATTCCTCTACTTGCTAAATCATACGAAAAGTATTTTTTTAAAGAAGGTACAAACTGATTTTTTTCTTTTTGTTTTTCTCTTTCTCGTATTTTATTGTATTCTAGTAGTGGTTTTAAAATATTGTGTATCACTTGATCATCAGGATCTCTAGGTTCAAAAGGATCAACTTCTTCAACATCAAATCCGTAATCATTATCAGAATCATATTCATAGCTATCATCATCAGCCTCATAATTATTTACATCATTTATTTTATCATCTTCATTTATCCATTCTGATGCTTGTTCTTCACAAGTTTCGTTAATAGACTCGTCATTAGTTTTTGTAATTCCAGTGTGATTATTTGCATTATCATTTTGATCACCACCTTGACTTTCTCTTTCATTTTTGCTGCTCCTCTATTTCATGCATTACGCGCAATTACAGGATTGACACGTATTGTCGGTCGTGTTATCCCGCTATGATAGTTTATGAGCGTGTTATTGCGTTTTATGGTAGTTATAACATTAAATTATTTTCTTTTATTATATTTACCCTCCCTCTTATCCATTATGCAGACACAATTTTTTCTTCTTCTCATACCGTAAACAAAATTCTAGGTGGCGAGTTATAACCTATTTTCACTTCGTTTTTATACTCTCCGATAACGATAAGCTGTGATGCTGCACCTAAAGGAGCGGTTAAATCCCAATCTAATGAAACATTTCCCAATGCGGTATTTTGTAAAACTTGAACATAAGAGTCTTTATTCGGGTTCAAATCAACCATAACTAAACCATAATCAGTTAGGTAATTTTCATAGGAAAATAGTTTATCGCGGTATAACCGATTTAAGCATTTAATGAAACCAAGGTAAGCTTCTCGTCGATTATGATAAATCAGATGGATCGTACCTTCATTTACTTTAACTTCAAATCTTGTAAAATTATTTAATATAAATCTGAACGAATTGTGATTATTGCTACCGTTAAAACGTGTTTGTGACTGAATGCCGACAATTAATCTTGATGGTTTTGTACCGGTAAATAAATTATCAAACTTAATGAACTGAGTACCGTTTGCTAAAGCACGTGTTACAATACGGTATTGATACGAAAAATAATTAGTTTCTTTATCTTCTTTCACCATCATATCGTTTATTGCTGTTGTTAACTGTTGATTTGGTTTATACATTAAACCTACAAGCTGTAAATCGCTGATAGAGACATCATTAGCGGCTAAAATTTCAGCAGTACCGCCAAACGCATATTTATTTTTAGCTGCACGTTTAAATTGAATTTTTAAATCGTAATCTGAAGGGAGATAATGGTCACCACCATTTTCATTAAAACAATTAGCGTCAAATATATCATAACAATGAAATGTTGCACCATTACCTGTTAAAAGAAATCTACTTCTCCCACCATTATTAACAAAACCAGCACCATCAGCAGCATGAAGTGATGTTACACTATCGCTATTATTACCTCCGGGTGTATTGTGATACCCGCCTGTTAAAGCTTGTAGGGGTTCATACATGTTAGGTGTTTCAGTAATTTGATGTCTAACAAAAGCAGTTAGATGTTCTAAATTTGTGGTAAGGTTGATGAGTTTACCATTGACTGTGATATTTTTAATACCAAACATGGTTCGCGCTGGAAATGGTCGAAATCAAAAAATCGTATTTTGAGCAGGATGTGCAGTAGTGTTAGCGACAGTAACAGTTTTGATCTTCATTTGCATATTCATATCACTTGTTTTAATTAAACCATATTCATTTCTCATACGAGTAAGAGTATAATCGTTTGCTATAACATTATCGCTCGGTGTAGCTTTCAAAACGATGGGACGAGATTCAACAAATGTTATATTAAAAGGATAACTTCGAAATAATGTCACAATCGGATCGATTATAAGTTGATCATGTTTTTCAACAAGTTCTTGATCTTCATTAGCACTCGTCAGTACATTAGGCGGCATTTTTGTTTAACACGCGCGCACACGAACGCACACACATACACAATAAACTGCAAATTACACACGCACCTCCTTATATATATTAATTTATTATATTTTAAACAACATTATGATAATTTACACATTAATTTTTAAAATTTTTCATGTAGTGTTAAGAATTTGCGGTAAGAACATCCCCAATGCCATACCGGCACCAAATGCACCACTCCGTTGTTTACGAGGTCTACCCATTATGTGTCGATATGTAGTTCTTTGTCGTCGTCTTCTTCTTCTACCCATTTATGTATTTTAATATTTCGGGATCCACCCTATGTTGTAATTTTCGCTTTTTTCCTACGTTCTGTTGCGGTGATGATTGTGTTACTGTTTAAATTGAGGATATGTTGGCTTTTTGGGAAAAGGGTAACTATGATTTAAATTTTGTGGTGGTGCGATTTCATCTCTAGATTTTTCGAATATACTCTCTGGCACGTTTAGATCACACAATTGTGTATTACGATATTTTCTTAATTTCAGTTCTCCTTTTTACACCTTTTTATAGTGTTCGCTTGTATTACTCATCATCGATCCGTAAAGATAACTTAATTGTTTCGCCTGTCAACTTGTACTTTTTGTCGTCGTATTCAAGCCAAAAATAAACAGATTCGCTGATTGCTTGTTGACTTTGAACCATAAAAGAGGGTAGCACGTTCTTTTCATCATTATCATACGATGATGAAATACTTCTCTCGTTCATGTATAAAAGGAGATAATGTTGAAAAAATATAAATTGTGTTGCTGTGGGATCACCATCAATATTCGCATTTACAAGGTTTTTCAATTCGCCACCAAACACGTTTATTTTTTGGTTTTTGGTTTGCAATTTACTTATATCCAACATTCTTGAAAAAAACAATTTAAATGAACCTTTGGTTTTCGTACATTTTAACGTCGCTACTTTCCAATAAAATTTTTAGAGGTCCACTTGTTTTTCATATGAATAGAATACGGATATGTAACTTCGTAGTTTTTAACTTCAAGCACACCATTTTTTGCTTTCAATTCAATATTAATCGTACTCCACTAAATAATCAATTTGAACAACACCCGAATCGAAATTTATCAATTGCCCACGCGAATTATATAACGTCACATGGAATTCAGGAATGACAGGTTTTATTAATTTTCCTCTAATTGAGTTTGGCGGTTCGTAATTGAAAGTATCGCCACTACCTTGCCCTTCTATTTGTGAAGGTACAACAGCTAATAAGTTTGCTTTCGTATCACCAATCGCGGTTTTTTCCACTTGATCACAATATATTAAAATGTTGTTAAGACCGTCCGAAATATCGGCTAAATGATCAGCGATAACAGAGATGGTATAATCGAGATATGCCGGTATTGGTGTAATATAATGGTTGGTGGTTAAATTTGCTTTTATCGTTTTCTTTGCATCAAATCCAAGCATATATTTCAGTTTTTCCGAAAGGTTTAAAATTACTTCTGATTTCCCACCCACATCAACTATATGATATTTATTCAACGTTTCATAGTTCCAAGTTTTACCAGTCTTTGATTTATTTTGTTTGTAGCATAATGTTTTATGCATATAAAAATATACAACAATTTTTCCAAAATCTGTTTTCTCCAACGTTATACCATATTCATTTAAACTGCTATTCATAAATGAAAGCAGATGTTCTATACTATATACACCTTCTGGCACGACAAATTTTTTACTGGTGAATTGAAATCCGCAATTCTCCACTTTTCTGTAAAAAGCATATTCTAACGTGAAATTGAAACTGCATTCGTTCTTCAGTACGTTTTTCGTTGTTAAAGGATACAACACATTTAAAACAGTTATGTATGCATCGCAATTTTCACAATTAATCGTTTCACTTAACTGCATAGTAAAATCATTGGTGCTCTTCACATCTCCATTTTTATTGAGCGAATTACTAATTAGTTGTACATTAGTCATTTTTTCCTCAAACGTAATTCCTCTCGGTAGAAAATTCCTTTTATACGTTCATTTTCATTGTCAAGTAACGTATATGTTGGAGGATCTGTTATATACACTTTATCGATCGTAAAAACCTTATTGACCCATCTTTGCAGACTCGATTTTTCAAACGCGTTGTTTTTCACTCTAACTACTTCGACTTTGTCACCTTCTTTTAATAATGACTTGACAGGTTTTTCCTTATCCAAATAACCCCTTAATTTTCTAACTTCACTAATCTTTTTTCTATTCAAAAAAACATCCTTAGGGGAAATACAATTACCAAGTGCGCGGTGCGGGCGACTCATTATATCTTACAATGATCAAGGGAAGATAATCCGCATAATGATAACCGCCAATGACAGATAATGTTCTTCTTATCATTAATTTCAGCGTCTGTATAAATCCTTCAGCATGTGTTGCCTTAATTTCGCGATTATGTGTGTGAAAAACATTCATTCCATATTTTTGACTCAAGTCTTTACGAATTCTTCTGAAATTCAGTTCCTTCATCGCATTGTACGCTTAATGGTGTAACATTATTCTCACTCAAAATCATTTCAAATTTCTTTTTCACATTTTCACTTGATTTATTCTTTAGCAATTTAACAAAAGCGTAACGCGAAGCAATATCTATACACACAAGCAAATATCTATATTGATGATTAAAGCATGCTAAATCGTTCATCTCAGCTAAGTCCATCGACCATTGACTATTTACATTATCTACATGTATTTTTAAGCGTTTATACTTCTTAAACACACGTTGATGTAAAGAATAAGAATGTTTTTGCTCGTCATCGTCAAAGTGTTCACCTTTCAATAGTCTAGAAGCTTTTTTAATCAAGTTCGGATCGATAAGCTTTCGTCTTCTATTCCGATGCGACTTCATTCAGTCTCTGTAAGATAAAATGTCACTCTCTATATAAAGAAGTTAAACAAAAACATTCTTATTTTATACCCTATCTCGAACCGTCTCGTATGCATGCATAATATAATCTTCGCCGATTCCTTGGTAAATGTCTCTAAATGCGTCTTTACTTGTATCCTTAGTGATTAATGTCGCATATCTACATACACATTTTTTAGCAGAATAACTGGTCATTTTCATGCAATAAAATAAATGTAGCAAACATTTGTCTACCTCATCATCATCCGCAAGACGTTTCATTGGCGCGCGTTTCTTCTTAGAAGCAGCAGCACTCTCACTTTGCGGTGGCGCCTTTCTCTTACTTGTTGTCAACGTACGCTCAACATTTTCGGCTTTTCTTGTCTGCGCTTGGAAATCTTTGATCTTCTTCAATGCCAAACCAAAATTCCAATTTTTAGAAAAAACGAATTTTCTCCAATCATCGACCCATTGCACTCTTTTTACGTTTCGTCTTTCGGTCAATTCAACTATTTCAGCGTCGGAATCTTCTTCTTCATCAAGATCGATTACGGGCTCATTCGTCATCGTCACATCTTCGACAGCTTTCTGAACTCGCAAAATCATCCCGCCATATTTCGCATCGTTATTTTGCAAGACCAACCTGCGTTTTTCAACTTTGCTCACTATATGGTGCAATTCACCACAATCAAACGAATTCAATTGCTCAAGACACTTAATGAAATACTCCAACTCAACAGGAGTTATCTCTAAACTGCTACTTGTGAAATATGCGTTAGCATTATCCAAGTACTTCAACGCCGATAAAACAAATTTTTTGTTGTAGGTATTATACCGTATAATTTTCTCATAATTTCCCTTCAAACTTTGAAACTGAGTTACATGCTCAGCATTACACTTAGTAAAAACACGGTCGCAATCAGACATCGTTTTTTTCTATATACAAAGAACCGCTATGATGAAAACACAGTAAGCGAATGATAGACGACAACAGAACCGCTTGTCAATTTATAGCATTTTTTCATTTATTTTCTGAATAGTAAATATGCTATAGCTGCAAAACCAACTATATATGAGTATTTTACAACTTGCTCACTCATATCTACATATAAAAATATATACGGTTTAAACTCTTTATCCATTATTTCCATATAATATTTCCGTTGGTCAGACGAATCAAATAATGTATATGCCCAGCTCATCATGAGCATATTTATGGATGCAAGAATAATTAACTTATCTTTTAATGTCTTGCGTGGTAAAATCATAAGAATTTTATACATGTTATTTTCAGTTAGCAAACTAATACATTTTATAAGCTCGTAGTTTTTTTCTCAAGGTATTTTTCACTAGACTGTTTATCTGATGATAATAATTCGGCGTTGTAACAAATCCTGGGAAAAACAACATCGTATCTTCTGTCATTGTATTTATCGTCGTCATTATAACCACGCAAAACTTGCTATGCTGTTCGGTTGGAATAATTGACGCTTGTAAATAGATGTAAACGCTTCCTCCGTCGAATACAAATACGCGGGACAATTGACAATATCGTTAATATAAGCGCGTAGATAATTTATGAAGAAATATCTTAATTCGCGATTTGATATTTTCTCGAGACCGCATATTTGAATAAGTGCGTGAATTTTGAAACCCGTAAAACTACAAATACACTTTCGTGTACCACCACGGTATGTTCGATCCCAACAATCACATTTCTCATTGATTATTTTTATACCCGCTATTCCTTTTACGATGTAGGTAAATGGCGAAACTAAATTTTGCACATGGTAAAGAAAATCTTACAGGTCTTCCATAGGTCGTACGACCATTTTTAAATAATAGCAAGGTTGGTCAAAACGCAACATCTTAGATCCAACTGTCTGAGTACACTATGGTGAGATTGAACTCGGCATACGGTTTTGCTGCTTTACCTAACTTTCGACCGTTTTTATCGATATATGTAGGTCCTAAATTTATTTCTTGAATATGCACTAAATCTTCTTCGTGCGCAACATCAAAGTTCAAATTATCCAACGTCAATGACTTGCTCGTAAGGAAATTTACAGTAGCATCAGTAATTAGTTGATCATCGCAAATGTACTTTGATTTTCTTAAACGACCATCTTCAGTCTCATCATTCATTATACTTTTATTTACTTTCATAATACTATATTTGAACGCGTGATCATGTTCAGGGAATATATTTGTTTTTAGATCGATCATAATTTTATGAATGATTTTTCGCTCATTATAATCATGAGTGTTTTTCAATATGGAAACTATTTGATATGTGTCGTTAAAGTTTTTATCAATTTCACCAGTCTTCGCATCTTTTACGCTTATAATAAGTCCTCTATACCAACTGATTTCACGAAAAAAGTAATAGGGTAACATATTCGTTCCTTTTTTTTGTGCAATAAAACCTGATTTACTACCATCGTGATAATTGGAAAAAACTTGTTGCGATAACACCTTCCGCGCCAAAACCTCCATACTTAATGAGACAACACCGTTCAAAAAACATCATTTATTGTTTTATTGTATAAAAAAACCTCATTTATTGATTTATTGTAAAAAACATGACCAAATTTGTTTACCAAATAATATTTTTCATCAAAATTATAAAACCAACAAAACCCATAGTTTTCTAAACTAAATTTTTTTATATCAAAAGCAGTTCCCAAACATGTAGGTCTCATCCATTCGGCTCTATAAATCCTGATATGTTGTAACCAAGAGAGAATCTGTTCTTCACTCAATTCACAATCATAATCTTCATCACTCGGGATCAGAGCATTTTTCCAATAAACATGGTATCATGTTTATACAACTTCATCTTTTTACACATGCATGATTTTAAGCTACACTTGTTTTTCATCATCTTGATAGGTTTATAAAGAGAAAATTGATCAAAATCTAAGTTCATAAGTTATATTTTTCTGAATGCAACATAGCTCGATAAAAATCGTGGTAATGACGGTAAACCCAGTCGTAAGATTTTAAGCAGTGTTCAAATAGCATATTATAAGTTCGCATAACCCTCTTGAGAGTCTTATATTGATATCGTGTAAGCAATATTCTATAATAGTTATAGTACTTTTCAGCATTATATTGTCACACTCCTCAATTTCTGTAGGGTAATCTGGTTTGTACTTGACTGTTTTGCAATGCGTGCACAAACTTTCATGAGCTGCTTCCTCGGTGATTTCCATATTGCAAATCAATAAACACAACACACTCGTGATAACATTTATACATCATTTCTTCCATCAACATTTTTTACATTCTTACATTTACAACCGTTTCTTCTACTAAACCCGCCACATTTCCATAATTCTTCCATTGTCAATATACAGTTTTTTGTATATGTCATAGCTAAACTTAAAACATCTAAAAATCGTAACGAAACTATAACTTCACTTTCATTATATATATCAAAACGAACTTTTGTAGACAACAACGGTCTATCACAATGATGATGATTTAGTTTATTTACTACATACTGCAATAACGTCACGAGACGTCTCGACTCTGTATAAAAATCCGCTTCGTCAGTGAACATCGTACCTTGCATATGTGATACAATACCGTCACAATAATCATTAGTATGCGCATGAATTGTAGGTAATTCAAAAAGACCTTTTTCATTTACAAACGGACGCCAACAAGCACAAAAATCAATTTCTATATGACAGCCGGTGTATAAGTCAAACATTACAACATATATTTTACATCCTCCAAGCGTTATATTGTCAATTTCAAACTCATAACTACTGCTTTCTAGTCCGATTAAGAATAAAACATATCGTACATTTCCATATATGTAATTGTCCACTATCATGCATGTGTCCTCTTCAAAAAAATCTCGCTCTGCATATTTTCGCACCGTATCGTACAATTCAACGTCTGACGCTACACAAGCTCTCAAATCATCATTATAATCTTCGCAATCATCCAAGTATTTCACGCATGCTGGTCGAATACAACCATCTTTATACAGACAATCCATCACTTGTATATTGCGTTTATCATTTGCTCGACTTGACTTTTACTCAACATAAACCTATTGTCCCTTCTTCTTGCTTGGTTTTCGTGATAAAATGCATAAACAATAGCGTACAATGTGTGAAATGTTTTTACAGCGTGTTCTCCATACGGTTCTACTGTTGGATGATGATAAATAAGAAAATGTATTCCGTACGAAAAACACCAATCAAGTAACAAATTCAGTAGCTCATAATCGCCTAATGTTTCAATACACAATATGCGGTTGAACAAAGATGTTAGACGTTTCCTGCCAGACTCTAACATGCTACGCCGAATCATACTTGTTTTTTTTATCACCGCCGTGCGTGCATCTGCTTTTATTTCCTTAGGTAACGCTTTTTTCAACAGTATTTTCAAATAGAATTTTTGGATTTATACTGATTTTCTCTATAGTATTTTTATTAAACTAAGCTTTTAATTTACATCAAAGTATTTACACCGACTTTTTCAAACCGGAAATACGTAAATATGACGCACATTGGTGTGAAAATATAAAAGTCTTTACTACAATGTCATTTTTAGCCACTTTTGTCAGGAGACGACGGATGTCCAATGCGATAATAATACAGTAAAAAATATCGAGGGCACAAGCGAAAATTTTCAAAAGTTTTGCGAGTTGGTGTGTAGCGACAACGAAGAATCAGATTTCATAGAATTCATTTCCTTCTGTAAACGTGCAACATTTCAATTATCTATAGAAAATATGGTGAAGATCAAGAAATATAAAACCCCCGATCCAGAACCTGAACCGCTAAAGCCACCATCATCATCAGTAGAAACACTAAATACATTTCAAAACGAGGTACAAAATCTACTATCCTCAATCGATCTTCCACAACATGGATATCAAGAATATGATTATCAAAGACAACTACTGTATATGCCGACCATGGCACATCACCCAGCAAATCCCGAACAACAACCCCTATCACCACCACAACCACCACCAACATTACCACCAACACTACCCCCACCACCACCACTATCGCCACCACAACCACAACCGCAATCACCACCGC
>JAOBYK010443123.1:0-14420 GCA_025434845.1 Phenganax subtilis | reverse complement strand
AGGAATCTAGACAATTTGGTAAATCGTTTATGTAGAGTAAGAACAGAAGAGGACCAAGATTTGACCCCTGCGGCACATCTGTTGTAGTATTTTCACTATGTTAGATAGACATGCCTACTTTACACACTTGTTTTATGTGACTTCGATATGAGATGAAGGAGCAAAGAGCATTATTTTTACTGCCATAAAATTCTAATTTTTTTAATCAAAATATCGTGATCCACAGTATCAAAAGCCTTTTGCAGATCTAAAAATATTGCGCCATTTATTAGACCTTCTTCCGTATTTGCTACTCATTCATTAGTTGTTTTTAATAACCAGGAACAAGTAGCGTGTCCTTTTCTGAAACGAGACTGATAATTTGTCAAAATCTTGTTTTTAATAAGATACTGGTTTAATTGATCAAATATAATTTTTTCTAAAATTTAGGAAACAGTAGATAAGATATTAATAGGTCTGTAATTGTTACACTCTTCTCTATTTCCCGATTTTAAAACTGGAGAAACTCTAACTTGTTTCCAGTCATCAGGAAATTTATTTTCGATTAAAGGATAAGTTAGAAATGTGGTTCAGGTATGAAGTGATGACGATAGCAGAATCCTTTATTACTTTGGAGAATATTTTATCGAAACCAGCACTTTTATTAGATTTAAGTTTTATTATTTTGTCACAGACTGTCTCAACACTTATCATAAGAAATTTAAGCTCACAATCTACCGGGTCCAGATATTCAAAGAAGCCTTTAGGGCTAACTGAGAATTTGCTAGATAATTTCAGCCCAAATTTCCACAAAGTATTTATTGAGTTGGTCCGCTATCAATTTTTCATCGTGGATAATATTGCCAGCATCATCTTTAATTGCGGTTATAGTGGTGGTTTTAGAATACCGAACTTTTCCTCCGATGACCTGATTTATATTTTTTCACATTTCTTTAGGATAGTGTTTTTATTTAATTCAATATTATCCTTACAATATCTAGATTTTGTAGATTAAATTAACTTGTTAACTTCATTTTGCTTGGCTTTATATGCCCAATGAATGCTTCTAACTCTTCTTTTTTTTACAGGAGCATAAATATTTGATACAAAAGTAAAAAATGTCTTTGAATTGTGCCTATAAATAATCCGGATCTTGATGATTGCAAGCAGCGTCTCTCAATAGATGAGTAATGTGGCTATTGAAACCATCAATGTTGTACTTTTTAAATTTCTAACTTCTACAATCTTCGGTTTTTCACGAGATATAGTTAATTTTACACGAACATACACTAGGCTGTGATTGCCAATTTTTGTGTGAAGCACGCCACTTTCCTTTACTTTATCAGGACGATTTGTAGCGATTTAATCTATCATTGAAGATGTATTACTTGTTATACGTGTGGGTTCTGATATCAGTTGTTTTATTTTGTATAGCTCTAGTACATCTATGAGTCTGCGAGAAGGAGACTGCAATATTGGAAGAAAGACATCATAATTTAAATCCCCTGTAAAAATTAGTTATTTATCTTGTTAATCCATTACATGAAAATAGTTTTCTAAATCATCCATAAAGCTAGCATTTGAGCTGGGAGGTCGATAAACAGTAGTCAGAAAAGACGGTTTAGCTTTAAGCTTAAGGATTTTTAGGCAAACAGTTACGATAGTTTCAGGGACACATGGTGACCTCTCCCTAACCCTCAAAAGGTCCCTAGTATAAACGGCCACACCACTGCCTTGTCTGCATCTATCTTTTCTATAGAGGTTATATCCTTAGATTTTGACCTCCATATCATCGCTAGACTTATCTAATCTTGTCTCGTTAATTGTGAATATATCCAATGGTTTCTTCACAACATACATTCTTAGTTGCTCAATGTATTTAAGGTATAGATGTGATGTGCAAGTGTGCAATCCTAAAACCTTTTAATGTTTCCAGTTTATTTGTAGCACTTAAGTTTTCATTGCTATAGGTACATTCATATTCAGGTGTACTCACAGTGGTCAAATTGTGTCTTGGTATGCTGAAGCTAGGAGGACAATCCAGCTCTATGTTAAAAATGCTTAATTGTTTCAATGAAATTTTTTGCTAATATAGAGTTTCTAAGCGTATTCAGGCGAATTCCGGACTTATTCAGTCATTTTTTATCTATATTCGCATGATGTAAGAAACTAAAATTTTTCTTTAAGCAAAATAGTTGAAGTTGTTCATTTACCTCAGTGGCTTTCTTGTCTAGGTCGTCATTTTTTGTGACTAGTCATGACACTGTAATGTGGATACCTGGACATTTCTTTGCATTGAGGTCACATAATTTCTCCGTCTCCTTCATCAATTCTTGTGGATCACTAGCACATAAGCCGTTTGTACCGCAGTGTATAATAGCATGTTTAGGCTTCGTTCCAATAAGTAAAATACAACAGTGTTCTAAGTCACCAATTGTCGCTCCTGGAAAACATTTGATGACTGTTTTGGTTTTTGTAGTTTTTGTTATCGAGTGCTGGCAAAGACCTTTAATGAGAGAGTCTTCGATTATTACTGTAGACCGATGCTTTTCCGGCGATTGCATCAATTTAGAATTTTCTGCCTCGGATTTTTTCTTGCATTCGGCATTTACTGGTTTGCTTTCTGTTACAATCTCTTCCACTTTATTGATTTGAAGGCTTACAAATTGATTTGCCGCTGGCATTAGGGATGGCTTTTTTGTTTGCCATTCGCGCTTACTTCTATTGAACTTGCTTTGTGAATTAATAGTTTGTTTTGGTTTGAATACTTTCCATGGGTCATGGGTTTCGCTTTCGTTCTTGTTCTTAAGCGCTTGAATAATGTCATCTCTTTGTATTTGCCTAATTGATTTGAGTGATTCATTTTTCTGTTTACTATTCTTGATTATGCTTTCAAGCTCCCTGATCTTGTAATCGACATTTTGAGAACCCTTTGTTTTAGTTGTTTTTTGAGTTTTAATTTCATTGCAATTTACATTACTTGCTTCCGGTGCTTTTAGAACTTTGTCTTGATTTTGTAAAGATTTTTGCCTTTCATACCTGTCTTGTTGGGTTGCTCTATAGTTGTATAACTGATTTTCATACTCTCTACCTGGGGGATGCTCTAGTGGAGTTTCTACCGGTTCATCTTGCTCTCTAGTTTGAATACCTATACTCCTCGTGAGTGAAACATGATCCCGGGTAGCAGCTTTGCCTTGACCAGGAATACATCTGTCCTGCAATGAATTTCCTGTTGCTCACAACATTGCCAATTTGAGGTATATCTTGGATATTTCTATAGAGGCATGCTGGTCCGCTATTGCATTATTTTCGAAGGTTTCTCTAGGAAAGTCCGTAAGTCGCTTTAGGTCTCCAAACATATTTTTCAATCATGATTCATCCATTGTAGTAGTAAGGGTGTGATTGATCTTCTCATCAGCAACAACCCTATGCGCATCATCTGTTTGTTCAGCACGTGGTATGTCGACCGTGGATTCAGCTTATCTCTGGTGCATTAATTTGTTAGTTGTCTTTAGCTTGTTCTCTTTTTCACCTAGTTGTGATTCACATAACTACTTGACCATCGAAGTTAGTTGCGACAGCGAATTTTTAGTGCGTTCGTTATCTATTTCAAGGTCGTCCTGTAGTTTTGTCATATCCTTTCTTAACGTTTTTACTGTTTCTTCAAGTGACACTATAATTTGGTCTCCTTCTTTTTTTCCGCCCGTACAGCTGTCATATCCGTGCAATATGTCGCCATGAATGCACAATGGGTGTTGGCTTCTTTCTTCTTCGCTGCCATTATGGTCGTTGTCGTTATCAGGTTCATGAACCTCGTCAACATGCGTTATTTTGTCTGGTATGTCCTGAGTTTGTTGAGCAAAAAAAATATTTTTTATCAACACCATCAGCTTGCTCGCCACCTAGAATTAGGCATTGCGATTCAACGTGCTAGCGTATGGTGATACTCGGGTGTTTGAACTCTTTACAACTACTTCGCGGCTCTATCCATTTTCCATTATAGTCTCCCAGATTCCTTTTGATGAATGTCTGCAGTGATTCAAAGTCTCCTAACCAATTTAGCTTTCTTCTAGCTGTTTTTTTGAAGTCATTAAAAAACGTAAGTTCAAGTTCTACTATTTCTTTAGCAAAAATCTCAGAGCTCTCCATGACACGTCAGCACATGGTGCTGTCCAACTACTTAATTCGCCTCGCTTCGTAAGCATTATGCCTCATATCATGAATTTAGTCCTGGAACCGGCATTTCGACACCATTTCCCAGAGTATACTATACAACTATATATCAAGGTCCAAGATATATTGTAAATTATCACCTATAGATAGCATATTTACCATTTTTTCTTTTTAGATAATTCGGGTGTACTTGCAAGCACATATATTGTTTTGGAGTTTTATACAAAAAATCAACTACAATAGAATGGGAAACGGCTCATTGTTATTAAAACACTTAATATTTTGTTAAAGCGAGCAATGGATGGTAAAGTCCCTTGGTAGAAGCAAAAGAAAGGTACAAACAGCGAATCCGCAGCACACTGATCAAACATCAAATCAAAAATATTTGAATGTCCATTTCTTGTTTCCCAATTTATCCAGCATTACATGAAAATGGTTTCAACATCAAGATTGACAAATCATCAATGTTTTTGCAGCATAAAGTTTGCTAGTTACTGTGCCGTGATTCGAGCAAATTCGTTTTCCGATGATTAATTACCTGCACTTCTACCCACTTTTCAATCATTACGTACATATATTCATCAAAAATATACACGTCACGTCGATATTTAGGGTTTCCTTTTCAAATGGAGGAGAACATGGGCCGATCTTGAAAATTAAATATTTGTTTATTTCGAACAGTGTTTTTCCTTTATAGACACATTGCATACAAATTACACAAGTGACACTAGCACGGTAAGACGTATATAGATCAACGCTGAAACTTTAAATGTCTAATGCTGAGCGTACCTAGTCTACAAACGTCTACTACGGTTAAGCGTTTAATGACCCTCTGCAGGATATTCATTGAAACACTTTTAAAGTTTGAATGTTTTTGCCGCTATTTGCAAATAACTACTTTCTAAACCAGCCTCTTTTCACAATTTTCTCAACCTTTATCCTCTAAATGAAGCAACAGCTAGCAGAGCTTCACTTTTTTTCGGTTTTTCTTTCAGAGTCTTGTCAAGTTTTAGTTTCACATGGCTTTAGATTTTTGTCTTTGCTCTGAAAAGTCTGTTATTTCTTTGTCAGATTTAGGCATTAGAGATTCGGATAAATCTAGAACTAGCCTTACCAGAATACCCTATCAAATATAATCATTCAATCTTGACCCAGACCCTGGGCTTCAAACTCACTATCTCCGTTTCCCTAAGCCGATAAATTTATGTGACAGAGCATGCTGCAATTGTACATACTAACAACACGATTTAGGCCATTTGTTCCATCGCAGCCTAACTCAAAACAGATAATATAGAAGTCTTATGTACAGCTGACATGGAGTAATAAACTATTAGTCCTAATATTTTATTGTATATTAATGCAGGAGGTACCTACAATGCAAATAATATTCTATTTTTTTACAGGTATCTATTTTGGACTAAAGGGGATCGGAAATATCAAAGGTTGCAAAAGCGACAGCTATCTTGCAGGACGACCTGGACGTTATATCAGGACTCCCACAACAACATTTACTTTCTCAATAGAGTAACTCTCGATTATAACAAAAGGAGAGTGTATATCATCCATAGAGATGTAGGCATATTTTCCATTGACTATGACGGTGAAAACAAAAGAAAGATATCTCAAGGTGGTGAGTTGTCGTTGGAAATATTCAAGAACTCTCTGTACTTCCAGAATGGTGCATCAGATTATATTTCTGAGATGAACTTATCTACTGGAAACATATCACGACGTATTATATTGCCCGACGTGTACGATATATCGGATATGACTATTGTAGGCAGATCCCATCAGCCCAGAGGTTAGTTTACTATCCAATTCAATAATATTTTTGGAAAAAGTATGCTGGGCCTCAAGAAATGTTCCCACGTGATGCTATACTGACGTTTAATACTTATAGCACCAGCAGTGAAGTTGTATATTAGTTACAGAGGCAGGCGGAAGGCAAGGTGTTGTAAATCTCATACTTTTTTTGCGGAAATAGTATATGTCTAACTTGTAGAGCGAAAAGCTTGCAGCCCTTGAGTTTGTTAAAGAAAATTCTGAAGCAATTTCTAGCATACAGAATCGGTGGGTTTGTTTTTTGCAATCATATTCCCACAAAAAAATACAAATTGAGTTGGATGTTAGCATTGCATGTATTACAAATGACTTGTGTTGTGATTTAAATTTGTTGCTGGACTAAGGAAAATCTTACGACATTTAAATGAACTTCATAAGGAAAACTTGAATAGCAAAAATCGACAAAAACCTTATCCGAAAATTTCGCAAGCATGCTTGCATGAAAAACTTTCTGATAATGAATGGGAGTATCAAGTTCTTAAATATCAAACGTTATTCTGCATCTGAGATTATTTGCACGTGGCTATAAACTGTTGTTATTTAATGTGGATTTCTTATTTGTTGTTTAAGTATGACTTGACATAAATCGAATCATATTTATGCACTGAGGCATAGCTGACTTGAGACATAATTATTCTGAAAAAAAAGGAATGGGAATTGCACAGTGAACAGATAATCATATACGTTTCTAACATCGAGTAACATCAAAATATGTTTCTTCCTTGCAACAACAAGCAATCAGATATAGAAGCGAAAAACACTACTAAATTGAAATAAAAAGTGCCAACTTTATTGCAGCATGATGACAAGAGTTTTATAAATTATGATACCACGATATGCAGCTTAGAAGATTTTCTTCATCGTTGCATCTTAATTAGAAAAATTTATATTGTTACTCTAGCTACCTGTTGGAGATTTCATCAAATATGACAGGGAATAAAATGACTTTGACAAATGTTATACAAAACTAAACGCATAACTTTGTTCACAAGGGCTCTCTTTTAAAATCAAATTACGTTTTTACTGCAAGTGTTTACTTTATATAGTCATTGTGTCCTTCAAAAATAGTAATGATTTATTAATTTCAAAGTTCAAAAAACAATAAATACTGTAGAGCGCTATTTTGCAAGAAAAACCAATTAAAATGTAAAGATCATACTAGACGAGGCAAATTTTGCCCCATCGTCCATTGCAATTCTGCAATATATGGACGCATATGACTTGCCAAACTAGACCAAATTATGCCGAGAATTGTGTTGGATGGTCAATTTTTATATACGATGGTTGAGCACGATATACAATATATGAGACTAGATATACTAAATAGTCTAGACGAATGAATTGGATTCGAGTTTTATAAAAAGTAGTCAAGATAAATTAACAGTACTCGAGTAGTTTAGAGAATAGTTAACAAAAAAATGAGAACCGATAATTCTTTACGACGATCGGGATATATATACGATAATCGATATTTACCATCGTAATATCGATCAGCTGCTGTTAACACACATGCTGCATAGTGCTTCGTGTTAGCAAATATTCCGGTGGAGCTACGTCGGCAAGAAGCATTTGACAAAAGTGACAATGGCGCATAATGAAGTCCTGGAAGAATTTCTCATAAGAATCAACCGTTTATTTGCTTACAAAGGGCGACCTTATAAAAATAAAGACTCATTAGGTGTAAAATATCGTCAAAGCATCCTGGAAAACTATGGTACAATAATTGTTGCATGGTTCTGGCTCTAAGTAAAGTCAAAGAGCTGGCCGTGGCAACGAGGATCATGGTACGTAATCAAATTAGTGAAATTAGTTGGTAAGCATTGCTAGCAGACTTGCTATTAGCCATAGAAGATATGAAAATAGCTTTAGGTGAAATCGTGCTAACAGTCCCCGCAGAAATATCCAAACAATGTCCTTTCAACATTGCCAAGTACTGGGGTGGGGGAGGATACCTGCCTTTAATATAACCAGGGCAAAATTGAAAAGTTAGGAGACACAGGTATGAAGTTGAAGCAATTGCAACTCTTCTTGGCATATCTGCAAAAGAGCGAGTATAGAGCCGATCTAGGTAGAAAATATAGAAAATGGAGAAAAACAACAGAAATCTTGCACATGACACCCTAGAGTGGAAAACGGTATGTTAGAAGTAGTTTAAAGGGACGGAGAGTCCATGTTCAAGGTGCACAAGAAAGAGCAAGACTTCACCAAGTGAACCCGGTAGAAAAAAAACGTACGGAAAAGATATTCCATCTGTAGCTGTGTATACAATGTCCAAAGCCGAAATCACTTGCGCCAAATACATTCTAACTGCAAGCTAATTCCTCATAGCTTTGTTTTACATTGTTGTATAGATGGCTTTAGCCGTAAGGTCATTTATGTTCATTCGTGTTTGAAAAACGTAGCTGACATATTCTAGGGACGTTTTCAAAATTGCTTTCAGGAGCTTGCTCTGTCTAATCGTTTTAGGAGACACCATGGAGTAAAAACTGTCCTCATTGCACGTTATGTTGTAGACTATTCAGAAGCAGGAAGAAGAAGGTTTATTGCTGGGAAAAGTGTGCACAACCAGCAAGTTCAAGATTTTTGGAGAAGTAAGCAAGGTTTTGTCTGCCCTTCACAGATTCCTTTTTGACTTTCTGGAGAATAATGGATTTCTAGAGTTACTACGAAGTTTAATTATTTACTCTTCAATATGTGTACCTTCCACGCACCAATGCGTAACCAGGATATTCGGAACACACTGGAATCACTACGGAATTTTTTACAGTTAACAACGATACACCAACGGCACTCTGGATTGAAAACACCTCAAATAAGGCTATTGTCCCTGTTCTTGTCAATAAAACATCTTATGAAATTGATTCGAATGGCCCATTGCTAATGTTACCACGAGCAATAATGTAGTTCTACCTGATTCTTTAGCTGAAAAAAAAAAGGACAAGATGTATCACGTTCAGCAACGAGTTTACTCCAGGGGAATGGAACATTGAAATTGAACATCATCTAAGCACAATGACTATTTTAAAATTTTTTTCTCAATTCCAATGGCACTTAAAATGTAAAATATTAAACAAATTAAACCTTCAGAATCAATGTGGATATTGGCATCTTAACCCAAAACAGACCCGACTTAACTCAATTTAAGTACTGCATCCCTAGCCCAGTTTTCCATGTTTCAGCCTGAATTCAATGTTTGATCAATGATGATTACACTCAGGTCCACATTGTTAGCCTCTAAACATCAGAATTACTACGAGAATATTTTCAAAAAGTGAAATCAATATGTAATCTGGAAAGTTTCAGTGTTGTAAATTACTGAAGCTTTTTGCTTGATGCAAACTTGCAACGGGCAAGATCGTAAAAATTACAACTTTAGAACTCATACATTTAGCATTTTGAGCTAGAAATTATGGTTTTAGAATGATTGCCATTACTCAACAACCCAGACCGATAGCCAAACGTTATCGTGAAAATATTTCAAGCCTTGTTTCCATTTATAATCCAAACAAAAAAGTTTGAAACACTATTTTTGTTGATTACCTAGTTAACATTTCCAATGAAGAAAAAAGTGACAGTCTTAGCAAGCTAAAAAATCTCATCTTTTCTCAATTACATGTATCTCTATGGCATTTACGTCATTACTCTGTTGTTTAACCACTCATATCACAGAGGATAGCATCAATTACATTCAAATCAGTCACTAGTTTTTTATCTCATCTCATTCTGTAAACTCCCTAGTTTTCCAAATTGTTATAATTTGATTCCAAACCTGTTAATGCCATGTCCTTACAAGATTATGTTGCTCTACTTGTCTCATAATATTGCTTTTGCTAAGCCAAGCTGTGAGAAACCTCCAACTTTAGTAATGACCAAAATCAATGGAGTAACAACACTGGTTTGAGCTCCAACCGCTGGCAAAACAATACCCGTATTTCGTAGTCAAACTTTAATCTATTTTGGGTTTTTGTGTATTTCTCATGATCTGTTTGATTATTCTCGTAATGGTTGTCATAAATTCTCTTCAGTTCATTGCAAGTTTCTAGACCAATTTTATCCGATATATTACTAAACGCTCTAGGAATGTCTTGTTTCATATATTTAGTAGTGAACTCGTTTGATAACTTTGTTTTTGAAATTTACGATACAAACTCCAATTACAAATGTTCTACACACTACATTGGCAGATGTGGCTTTCTTTTTAATTTCCAATAATACAGAGTTTTAAATACTTACAAGTTTATATCACTTCCAATTACTTTTTCATCCTCAATGCTCAAAGATCGATTATCAGAGCAACGTTATCGTTAAAAAATTTTCTGCTGTCCCAATTGTTAAATAATTTGATTTATTTGGGGGGAATGGTCTTTTTGTTAGTGCCTTGGTTAACGATATAATTTGGAACACTTTGATAAATACTTTGACCGATTCTAGATTTGGGTATACTATTATTTGCTATTTGTAATGTACTTGTTTTAAACAACATGTAAATCACAGCCACACTTTTTTGTAGTAAATTTACAGCTTCATTGACAAGTGTGCTTGATTTGTTCCATTTCACAGTTTTCAATAAAGCTCCATGTTGAAAATTTAATGAACTTCTAGATTCATATCCAGACAACGTCCGTCCAACTAAAGTCTCATCCTCGATTGTCTTGTACACTAGTTTGATATTTTCAAGTGTACGTCCTTTAGCGCTTTTACCAGATTTAGCCACCATACTGCTAGAAGCTTTTGGAAGAGTAATTTTAAACTGAGAATCATCACCCATATAATAAAGTGAATACAATCCACGAGCTCCTATGATTCTAATGAGTTTGATTTTTTGCTTTGTTCCTTTTACAGTGTACAGCAAAGCATCAGAAACTCTTTGAGTTATTCCAGTTTTGGCTCCAACACCAGTGACACAAATCAACTTTCTTGTATTCTTATTAGCTATTCCATGTTTTGCAAAATCATCTCAAAAATGTTCTGGTGGGTACAAGTCCTTGTATTCCTTTAATTTCCTTTTTTTATTATTTCCATAAACATTTGTACCTTGTATAGAAATGACTAGATTCTCTAAGAATAAGTTTTCAAGATTCGTAAAAAACCATGATTTATTGTTATTATTTCTAAAGTCGAACTTTAAATTTAAGCTGAACGTAACCAAGCGAGCATCCGGTTTTAATTTTGCAAGATGCACATAAATTTAATTTTCAGGATTTGCTTTGTTTGGACAATATGTAATATTCTGTTTTGTATGTACACTTTTAATATTTAAATTTTTGTTTTCTATAACCGAGAGTTAGTTTTTATTTATTATATCCATAAACATTATGGTTTCTTACGACGTTTGTTTTTATACATGTAATAAGCAAGCCATGGCAATGCCAATGCTAGTAGATAGCAATGCTAACCCTTTTGCCCCGAGCTCAACATAATACTAATAAGATGTACTATAGAACTAGCAATGGATCACAATTGCTTTGCATTGTCTGCGGATGTTTTTTCAAAATCACCCACTGCTTGTGCTTCTTTTTTAATGACAGGCCTAGCACCCATAGCCATGGATGTAATAATACCACCTATTGCCGGGGCAACCCCACTTAATGCTATTAGGCTGTATTTACACCATCTTTTGAATCTACAAAAGTTATTTAAATCTTTTTGTTCGATTTGTGCATCAAGTTGTTCTTTTGTTGGCTGGGTCATTTGTTTGTGTACATTTCATCTATTCCGTGTTTAAGTTCTGGCATTTTACCAAGCTATATTTCTTCTCTATGATAAGAGCGCGTGTAAATCATACATTACAATTTTATCAATGCTTGAGTTTTCAGATACAGTTTTTGTGTTTTTTTCCATTTTGTCATGTAGGAATTCAAAGTCGCCTAATATTGCTCTTATTTTCTCAAAATCTGCATTTTTTTAGGATGGCTTAATTCATCCAATCTTTCATTCGTGTTTTCAATGCCAGTATTATTTATATTCTCAAGATATTTGAATATAAGCTTTTTTTTCTTTTGGAATATCTTTCAGTTTTGGTTTTATACTCGATGATGTAGATTTTTTTTCTATAGTGTTCTTTAAGTTAATCTGGTAATTTTTTCGCATTGGCTTTTTTTTGTATGTTTAATCCTTTCATCGAGTTTATCATGAAAGTTTTCAAGACTTCAATTAAAATCATTCCCTGCCAGCTTTTTACTTCTTCAACAGTCTTGTTTAGTCGTGTTTTTATCTAATCCATCTCAGTAGTATAGTATTTGGGGGTACCAGACCATTTTTTACCTATTTTACCATTTTTTAGCTTTTTTTGATTTAATATATCCCAAGTACTTGATGGCTTCAAAGACTGACCCTAGAACGACCGCATGATCATGACCAACACATGTTCTGTGGTGTGATCCATGTGTAATACCAGGAGCAAGTATGTATGATTTTACTTTTACAGTAACCTACGCGACAGTCTCACTACGCACTGTCACATAAAGTTTTAAAGTGGGGATATCATTCAATGTATTTTGATTATTGATTCATTAAATAGTGTCTCCATGCATACCTTCTGATTCCTTCCTCTTGTATAAATCTTTTGTTGTCGAAACAGCTTTGTGATACATTGTTGATATCATAACTTCTTAATATATGGTTGATGCTTCTTATAGACTTCATGGTGATGCATCTGTTTATTTTTGAAGAGCGTTCGTCTATAGTTTTTAGGTTTGATGTTGTTTTCAATAACGTTCTTTTCTATTCCTTTGGTATTAATTTCCTCTTTGTTGTTGTTGTTTATATATGAGCTCAATTTAGACCTTAATGCAAGGAATCCGTCAAAGGTATACCTTCTGCTTCGTCCTTAAATTTTCCAATAACTTTTTTATTTGTTTCATCAAAGTAAACATTTAGGGTAATCACTATAATCAAATTTATCTTTATCATTCCAAAAGTCTTGGTAAACATCTTCAGCTTCAATCTCATATGTAAGAGTGTCTGTGTCGGTGAATAGCAATCTTGCTTTGCCTATGTACTTCTTTTTGATGTAGTTGTAGTGAAAATCATACATTAGCGTTTTTCTGAGGTCCAATAAACACAACCCCAAATATGTCGGCCTGTGAAGGGTTAATGTTTCTTTGATCTTATGCACAGCTACTAGGTTTTCATTAAAACTTTTGCTGCTTACATAAGTAGATTTAGCAGTAATTTTTAGTGATTTCAATTCATCAGTGAGTAGTCTAACATCTACTCCTTTTCTACTGTTTTCCATAGTCTTTTTGAAGACGCTGTTGTTCAATAGTTTGAAAAAGTCTTTTTCGAATGAGTTCTTAGCATTCTTTCGTTTCTCTGCGTTGAAGTCTATATACTTCTTAAGCCAAGGAAACTTATTGAATTTTAGTACTCGATGGACCTTTGTTACTCTTAGACCTCGGTCAGTATATGGTTGGAGGTTTCTATAGTGAAGCACATAATTTTCCTTATCATTTAGAGTCGGAAAATAGTGTAAAAAATAGTGTTCTGGGACACAATTGCATAATCTCTAGATAGTCCTTAAAAACCCCAGACATTTTTTTAGAATTTTATAAATGGCGCAAATGAGGGTTCTGGGGCACGTCTAAACATGTTTAAAGAGGAAAAGGGCGCCTTATTGAGTAGGTATTTACTTTGCACTTTTTCAAATAGTAAAAAGGGGTTTTTTGGGAGAAAATTAGACATACTCAAAATTGTTGGATTTAATGCTAAATTCTGATTGGTCACCTTAAGCTACAAAAGACACACAAAAAGAAAAATCTCTTAAAATGTTACAGATTGCACGGATTTTAAAATTGAAACTTTCTGAAAAAAACGTCAAACCTATAAGTAGGAGCAGAATGAAAAATTCAAATCCAACATATAATTTATTATTTGGACCACAGGTTTCAAAATTGAGACCTCCTGCTCTTGAAAAATCTTATACAAAATCAAATCAAAATAATAATTATTATTTACCTCATGACATTAAAGAACTTTTGGCCAAAGGAAAAAATATGAAAATAAACTTGAACGGAAAAAAGGTATTGCTCATAATAAAATTCCTCAACCAGAAAATAAGGAAATATTGAATCGAATTTCATCAATGCAAAAAATTCCAGTTGTGGAACAGAATAAAGAGAGAGGAATAAAATCTAAGGATATTAAAAAATTTCGGACAACAGGTGGATTTATAAAACATAAAGGAAAAGTGTATACACCTGAGGATTGTAAGTTTCAGGTTCTTATAGTAAAACAGAGCTGACAGGACTTAAGAGGCTGTCTCTGTAAAAACCGTCCACTGAATAATTTTGCAAAATTCGATTTCTCTTGTAAGCTTCGTTTTTTTTTACTCTAGCCATAACCATTACCAAAACGAATTACATTTTATTCCTAAGTCGGTTTTTACAATTTCAGGATCGATCACTAGGTTAGGAGTACGCAAGCTC
>JAOBYK010443122.1:0-35334 GCA_025434845.1 Phenganax subtilis | reverse complement strand
GTTGATTCACTGTAAACTGTTACATTCAAAGCAATAAATTGTTCTAAACGTTATTCCGTGTTGATTCTATTTAGTCAGCCCTGAAAATGGTATTTTGCTCCTAAAGATCCTTTCAACTATTCATCACTGCAGTGAGGCTAAGATGAGGCAGCCAGCTGAGCGTGTCCTAATTTTGCCCGATTGGCCTCTTCGGCCCGCTTGGCCTGCTTTTGGCGTTTTTGGCCTGCTTTTGGCTCTTCTAGCCTGCCTATGGGCTTTTTCAGCCTGCCTATTCGCCTTTTTGGCCTGTCTATTTTTTCTATATGGCCTTTCTGGCCTTGCTGGAATGCATATGGTCAATCCGGTCGCATATACTATAGCCATTTTGCTTGCATAAATTATCACGTGTACGTACGTATGTACGCCAAAAATGCATTACATCATTCACTAGCCTATGACAGTCCTGTGACGTCATTTCTACGCGTGGAATCCACGCAAATCGACAAACCGGAGGTGATGCCATACTAGTCAGCGGTATGTCTCGCGGGCTCCTTCTCCCACGCGTGGGTTTCACGCGTTGCGGGATTTATATTCCATATGTACGGGTAAGACTACTAATGTATCTTGTATTAACTCCGACCCTGAAAAAGACTCAAAAAGAAAATCCAATGTTTAAAGAGCCCCGGTGCTACATAAGTGGAAACAAAAAAGGAATGGTGGTGTCATTCACTTTGCTTGAATCGGTGCAATTATTTCTTGATTTGCTACACAAGGGAGACTTTCTGGGATACTTACAGAGAAAATTGTCTGGTAAACGTAAACATCACATTACTAGATTGGTGGTGTCTCCAACCAAGGATTTTGCACTTAGCTATAGTTATAAACAGGGAGTGCTAATAATTTCCTTTTACTTTGGAGAGTGGAATGCCCATGGGTTTCCACAACACAGCTGTAAACTGTCCGAATTGTGAGGAATTTAAAGTTTATATTTCGCTACGGAAACTTAAAGTTTATCAAAAAAAGTTCCAAGAACAGATTGTGAGTTGTTCAAAACATTTATTATAAATTCATACAGTAATTGACATTAAATGCAATAGTTTTAAAAAATAAATGATTGGCTACATTATATAATGACAATGTAAGCCTTTTTAAGATCTGTATTCATTCAAGATTAAAAAGACCTGTCTTTCAACTGATCCAAACAGTTACAGTGTAAACAGTTACATTTAAAAATCAAGAATAGTTTGTTTCGATACAAAGCACAAAGGCAGCATAGTTCTCAAAAAAACATTTACAAATCTCTTTTGGTAAAACTGACTATGCTGAATATTTCTTATATTACCTTAGTCAATTATTAATCAAAGTAACAATGGTTTTTTCAAAGCTAATGCATAGCAGTTTACTGTAGTACATCTTTATTATGTACTGCAAAATCTAACCCTTGTGTAATCAAACTATGATGTACCATTATTTTAATGTATTATTATTATAGTAAATTATAATGCATCATTATTTTGGTAGTTTTTGGGAATAGTTTCTCAACCCTATTTTTGATTTTATCAGAAAAAATGGAACACACAATGACCACACTCAGTAAGTCAGGGTTGAGCAAAAGCACAAGGCAACTAACAGTAGTTGTAACTGTGCTATGTTCAATGTCACAGCACATGTCGAATTGCCTAACTAACTGAATAGGAATATATCACTTTAGAAAATGTTAAATATTTCTCAAATCATAATTGGCAGCAATAGCCTTTTAATGGCTGCCTTCTGCCATTGATAAGCCATTGAAAATTATGCCAGTACTATCCATTCATAACATCTTTTGTTTAGAATAATAGTATTGATAAAAAGCAAACAAGAATATGTACAATAACCTGTTGTTTTCAATGAAATATTCAGTGACAAAAACAATTAACAGGGAATTTATCAGCCCTTTCTCACTTGGTAAAACTATGACAAGTAGTCAAACTTTCAGATCAGAATCATTTTTATGATTTTAAAGTGCTGTAAAATTATGTGTTAAGCAAATGCAAACAATGGTGTCGCCATTTACAAGGCTGCTGTATGTAAACTAATGCCCATCAGTTCTAACAACAAACATACTCATTCAAAAATGTCATCAATGCGCTCTCTTTCCTACCGGCCGGCCAGCCTTTTCAGTCCTATCTTTTGATACTTACCCTTAACTGATGCAGACAAAACCTACATCCACTGCATTCTATGTCTTTGTTGAGCCCGCCTTCGCAATAGCTTGGTTCGCAACCTCGTTCCCAGGCTTTTCGGTAGAGCTGACGACGAAGACCCTGGTAAAATTCGCAAAATACTCCAAGATTCTTGGAGTTTTGTCGCATGCGCAATAGCAATTGCGTACATTGCTGACCGGATTTATCGCTTTCGCTCGCAATTATATTTTCCGTCTATCCTCAGTCGTTTCTCATGTATTTTCTAAAATATTTACGTCTGAATGCTCGAGAAAATGGCTTGGTATATGTCTGTTATAGGTGCGTGGCTCTGAAGTTTTGAAATCGCTCATCAATCTCACATTTTGTCAACAAGCTGTGTTCACAACCACAAAGCGCTTGTAAGCAAGCTTGTCAACAAGTTTTCACAATGTCACAATTACTTCAAATTGTTCATCAGCAAGACGGTTGGTTAGTACGAATTTATGTTGGCAGATTCAATAACTATGAAGATTTGCCCAGAATATTCGTAATAATTCAATCAACAGTCAACAAGTGCTATTAAAATTGGTTAGACAGTCGTAGTCAAATACATTGCCTTCTTGTGTGCGTCTTTAGCGGCGCACTTTCATCGGTAATTTTGAGATTGATGAGCGATTTCAAAACTTCAGAGCCACGTACCTATAACGGACATATACCAAGCCATATTCTCGAGCATTCAGACGTAAATATTTTAGAAAATACATGAGAAACAACTAAGGATAGACGGAAAATATAATTGCGAGCGAAAGCGATAAATCCGGTCAGCAGTATACGCGATTGCTATTGCGCATGTAACAAAACTCTAAGAATCTTGGAGTATTTTGCAAAGTTTACCAGGGTCTTCGTCGTCAGCTCCACCGAAGAGCCTGGGAACGAGGTTGCTTGGTTCACTTACACGTGTCGGCACATAACTAAGTTCACTTGAAGTGGTAGGCTTTATAGTATTATATCCTTTTTCTCGCAACCATATCAAAGAGATAAATTCATGCATGAGCACCTGCATCTACCTGTTTTGATAGTTAGTGTTATTACTATAGCGTGAGATTGATATGTGCTTAGCCTCCCTGCCCTCCATGCAATTTAGGCCTAGTCCCATATTGTACTTTGTTTTCATATCTTTTGCATAAGCAGGCACAATATGACCTAAGGTCCAAACGGTAGGATGATGCTGACAATAAATGCAGTTTAAGGTAAAGTAAGTCTTGCAGTGGGCCTCCAGTTCGACAAGCTGCTCATGGCTTATTTCGATTCGACTAAAAAGTGAAACACAATCACGGAGAGTCAAGCACAGGTATGCCAAAACATGGTAAATGAGTCGTTTATGAGGACTCTTTATTGCAGATGGCTCTACAGTATCAATCAAATACATGAAATTTTGTGAAAATAGTCTGGAATTCTTTCCAGTGAAGCGATAATCAAATGTTTTACCATTTGCTCCTGTGTCATTAAACCATCTTACAATTTTATTTGCAAGCTGCGAAAGGTGGCATTTTGCGGTTCTCATTGCATTTATACAGCGAGCAAAGGGAGAATTGCTAGAAACCTCAGAAAACAATTTCTGGGATAAATCGGAATGACTAATCACCTCATTTAGAAGATACCTATGTGCATGAGCACAAGCATTATTTTTTAAATGCAGTGGGTCAACATGAGCACGGTCGATGATATGTCCTAACAAAGGTTCAAATTCCTGTCTGCTTTTTTTCTCAGCAATAAAACGAGTTATTTTAGATCGTTTGGTGGCATTTGATAAACTTTGCTTTGAAATTTTTCCTTAAACTGCCAAACAGACTTTGCAACCTTCAATTGATCTGAATAATTCCAGGGCTTCCAAGTGTTTATGGCCCCACCCCAAATGTGCCATTGATATCACTAGCATTTTCACTTGTAACATTAGCAAATGAGGAGAAATATTTTGCACTATTACTTAATCCCCTCTGCCAAGAAGGACAACATTTTCATATCATTTGGTAGTTCTCCAATTTTGAACTTAATAGTTACCTCTTTGCCATTGTGACTGCAGGTCAGGGTTTCATTCTCAATGGTATAAATATCAGCCAAGAGAATTTTCAGGAATCGCTGAACGACAACGCAGTTCTCACTGCAGTTAGCTCTTAAGGGCAAGAAATTCTCGTTACTACTTAAAACCCCTCTAAATATATTCAAAAAGCTAACCAACCAGGCAAATGCTGTGTCGTCCTTTCCAAATGGTGCACCATCGCCTCCAAGCGAGACAAGAAATGTATATGGTGTACCAAACCAGGAAATTCAATGCTTGCTAGCTCCTGACAGGTAAAACTCTGCTAATTTAAATAGCATCTCTTTAAGCTTCCGATAACACCCTTCTACCTGGTCGCATTCATCCAACCCACCACACAACGTATCTGCAGCACTGTAAATGGTTCCCAAAGGTATTGTCTTAATATAAGGCATTAAACGATTATACGGGATGAGCCTAGGTAAAAGAAAATTATGAATGGAAAGTCGAATGTGTTTACTTCCACTGCTATTCACCTTGTACCCACTATACTTGTAAATCTTCCTATACTTCTGTTTGCCGGCAATGCCTCTACTATAGTAAACTGAAATGCTTCTAACCATATTCTCACAGGATGACTCATAAGACTTCAACTTATTTTTGTATATATTAGGCATTATTGATTCAGTAAAATTTTTGCTTGATGACATAGCTTTGACTAAAATACCTTTAGGAGATTTAGCTAATGCTGTATCAATCAGACCCACGGCTCCAGACACTGATAAAGCCTGATTCAAACTGGTCGTAATTCATCGGCGATCTATTGTATTTTCTTGCGACAGACAAAAGGTCTTCCGCATGAATGACTACAGACAATGGAAATCCTCGATTTTTACGACCAGTGTGAACCAGGCTTAAATACTCTTTCCCACCATGTATTTTTCTTGCAGCATCAAACGTTGCTTTTCGTCTTTGTCTGGCCAAAGATTTACATACAGCGACGGTCCTATTATCAGAATATGTGGGCATCTTAGTCTTCCCCTTATCTGACAAACTACGCTGATCTAGGTTACTTCTGGCTGGCTGACTAAGCTCATGTGCAATCTGCTCTAAACTTTCAACTGCCTCAGCAGCCTTTTCTACCTATATCAATATTACACACAAACAAATCAAAACACCATGTGTTTGTAGGATTACAAAGCACATAATCCATTTTACCATTTAAAATGAATACAAGTTCAAAAACTACTATGTACATTCTCATCAAGCCTTCGATATTTCGCCTTTATGCTGTTAAATTCCTTCGTTTTGTTTCCCTTTTCCACAGCTACAGTGTTAATATGGTCGTTAAGTATGGCTAGATTACGATTTTCCATGACAAGTGTCTTTCTTAAACATTTTTTCTTTCTGGCGTAGTCACCAATATTAAACCGGGGCATGACGAGACTACAAAAGCGCCAAATAATGGCTTTTGCACAACTTTACAAATATGTCCAACTTGCGGCCAAGTTACTAAAAACTAAAACGAAGGCATTCCGGTTCGGTATCTTGATATCCTTTTTCAGCCAAAAGTACAGCTCTGTAGTAAATAGTAAAAAAATTAAACCAAGAATCAAATTTGTACATCCGTTACATTTGCACAAAAACACGGCATAGTTGCGATTTTCGAAGCGACTTTCGATGCGTAAACCTTAAAGTTTTCAGAACATGTTTGTTATCAAAATGAAGCTCATTTCCCGCTCTTTTAAAATTCCGATTGCACAATTTAAGTTTGAACAAATCCGATTGCCATGAGAGGGATTGAAAATGCCAATATTCGAGCTGTCCAAATTGAACTCCAGACTCCATATTTGTTACACGTAACCCACGCAAACTGGCTACGCCGATGCGTGGCGTTTCTCGTGCGTTTTGTGCCATGCGTGGTTGTTCTTTATCTTGATACTCTTTTCTTTTTCCATATGAATGACTTTGTTTTGCTGGAATAACACTCTTTGAATACACGGTAGACACCATGCTATCGTCGCACTCGAAGAAATATTTGCCGTGTCACTTCTTCGTGATTGACTAAGGAGGTCTCCAACAGCCAATCAGCATCCATCTCATGGTAAACCATCTCAAAAGAAAACTGCGGTCGAGATTTCCCGAGTAAAATTGCCTGCAAACAGGCTGTTCACCAAGCGCTCTGAAAATACTGAAATTTTTGCTTTAAAACTCCAAAACAAGCGTGGTAACCCCCCAAAACACTTTTATCTTAACCTAAACCAGCTATCTAGCGCGGTTACCAGCTTGTAACAAAAAATGCCATTGGACTTTTCTGAAGCGTTTTTCGGCAGGCCCAGCCGGCTGACAAATGTACATGTTTAAAAACAACTTTGAGAAACTCTAATTTCGCTTGCATTTCTCACCGAAACATTCACCTGAAAACACTTGTTAACATATAAAGATGCTTATTTAACAAGAATAAAGTCGGGAACTATATACATAAATTAATATTGGAAGAATACAATATTAAAGGAGGCTGGCGATATAGTTGTAAAAGCTGCCTTTATAAATAATGTTTACATTGGCTATTAAGCAGTTCGCAATCCTTGCCTTTCCGCCGTAATTTTCCGCAGCTAACTGTTTCTTCCTTCAATGTAAAAGCCCTATAGTTATAATCACCCACATTAAAAAAAAAAAAAGAAGGAAAGACGGTGTTTTTTTTGTTTCAGGAGTTCTTAACTTTGCGTTTTTTATTTCAGTTGTTTCTCATAAAACAAATTTATTATATGGTGCCTTTGAAAAGGCACAAACAGTGAAATATTGAAGACTTGATTCGCAATTAGAACGGATTATATATTTATTATTTGTTTTGATCTCTTATATAACTCATTCTATATGAGGACATCAATTCCATGACCATAATATCATGTCTTTCTGTTTGTTTTCAGTCATACCTAATGTTCCAGTCAAATTGGAAAATTCAAGTAAAAACGGAAGTGCGGGTCGAGTTGCAGTTTTTCGCAAAGGCATAGGATGGGGAACGGTATGTGATTGTTGTGGTTGGAGTATTATGGTAGCTGACGCTCTCTGCCGTCAACTGAATTTTTCACGCGCAATTACCGCGGAAAGAAAAGGTCACTATGGGGAAGGAAGTGGTCCAATATCATTGCTTGATACTTCATGTATCGTTCAAAAATCAATTTTTTGGGATTGTTTACAAAATAGTCTAGCCCGTTGTGCACATGGTGAAGATGCAGGGATTGAATGCCATTGACACCGAAAATTCAAACACGAGCGTCTTTAGTTTTGCAATGATAATCTATCTGATTTAAAAAAGCAGGACATTTTCATAGTGTAAAGATTTATAGATTTGTGTTATATTCCTTAACAGACTTGTTTACATGTGTTGACATTAGTGTCATGGTATGTTTAAACGGATAAAACATACGCAACATTGTTGATTTGAAAATGTTGTTCCAATGTGGGAGAAAAAATGGGAATGAAGTATAATTGTATTAAAAAGGGAAAAACAAAATATTTATTTCACAATGTTGCCTCCATTTAAACTCGCCTTCGTTGTTTTTTTATAAAAGTAACATGATGTTTCCATTAGGTTTAGAAAATGCTCGAAACCAGAATGTCTTAATTTCAACTGATGAAAAACGTTGAAGTGTTCCACATAGTCTGAAAAACAAAACTCTTTTCTTTCTTTGAAGCTATCGCAGAAATCTATACTATTTGAATAGAAAAAGTTTGCAGTTAACTGAAATGATACAGAATCTTTGTTAAGTACAAAGAACACAAAGGCGTTTATACTTTTCAGTCATTGCGCTTTTATGATGAAATCTTCATATACCATGTTATGAGCAGACAAATTAGCATAAGAAACGTTATTGCGCTTGAGAATGAAGAATGTGCATAAGTATAACACAAATGTGGTAGAAAGAGGTAATTATATAGTGTTCTCTGTATCATGACCACATGCATGCCGTGCTGAGAATATATATATTTCTTTCACACAAATTACTTACTTATATAACCAAATATTTGTATATATTAATTATACTGAATTACTACTAAACTAACTGTACTACATCGTTCCTTTCCTTAAGTTTAAACCCTTACTCATGAGAACAGCTATTAATGTTTTTTGTTGTTTTTTTTTTTATAGTTTCCTTCGCGTATCAAAATTGTGTTTCTACTTTCATTTTGTCCTTAAATTATTTCAACTTAAACTCTTTCTTAAATCTAATTGTTTCTTTAGTTTTATTATTATTTCGTGTAATAATCAAACCTAACAGGTGTTTTCCCAGCTAGCACAAAACGTTAAACGAACGTTTGTAGAAGGTTGTGATAAAGTTTGGTTACACTACAAAGTTTTTGCAACGTTAGATGAACGTTCATTATTGTTTTTCGTTTCTTAGTTTTTTGTAATGTTTGCTAAACGTGAGAAGAACGTTCAACGTGAACATTGAATTTGCGGTTAGGTTTCAGCTTCTCAAAACTTTAAAACAACGTTGTATGAATGTTCATTTTTAACGTTATGCAAAAGTTGATAACTTATAGTAAAAACACTCAGAAACCTCTGGAAACCTACAGGCCTCGCTAGAAAACTAGTGCAAGATTTTTGCGAAAGCAAACGTACAACATTACACTAAAGTTGTCTAGTTTTGAGGTTCATTTAGCATTATTTTTGTAGGTTTTGTATGTTTTCACAGGTTCGCTTTTATATTAGCGGAAGCTAAGTAAATTCAACTCATATAATGTAGAGTAAGATTATTCCTTTCTACACTAAATATATGAAAACATTAAACCTTTTTGCTTCACAAGGGCTTGTCAAATTGTTTTCAAGCTGTTGTTGCTGTATTGGTTTTTGAACTTTTATACTGCTATTACTAAAAATACAGACCTGAAAATCTTTGAGATCTTGACGGATCATCTGTTAAATTATTTATAATTTATTATAAAACCTGTCTACGCAGACGTCCGTCTCTTATTGTAACCAGTAAGATTTGAGTACTTTAGTGATAGATTATCCAACTTTGTACCCGTCACTGCAATAGCAAAACGGTTCGACTTTTTAGCAAGAAAAGATACTTTACAAAAAGAAACGAAAGTGAAAAAAGGTGAGATTTAACAAGTATTTAATTTGTTGTGTACTCTATAGGCCTAGATAACATGGGTTGTCATTTTAAGACGCTGAACGGGAGCATTTTTATTGGCTAAACAAAGCGAAAAACATTTTCGGCATGGTTTCCACAAAAAGCATTATTTTTCATTCCTATGAAAACATTACGGAAAATTTGATCAAACCTTTCTCAGACAATAAGTTTCTTGTCTGCAGTGCACAAGCTGTATATGACCTATCAGCCCTAGCGTGATTCATATGAGCAAATAACTTAGCTTGCAGTCTAGGCAAGACTTTTTAAAGTATTTATAAGTAATTTATCGGAGTATACACATCGCTGAATTGATATAACTTTATTTAGGTAGGTGCAGCATATACCTTTCGTTGCATAAGTTTGTTCACCTAGCCATATGCAGCTATAGCTACGCATATAGCTAGAGTAGATAGCTGGTCGATAATTCTGAATTTTATTTTAATAATATGACATCTGAGAGAGAAGCTTTCTTGAGAATAGGAATTTCATAATGTATCAGCAATAAAATGCAAATATACATTGAGCCATTTCAGAATTTTTTCAACACGACCAAATTTTCTTTGACAAATTTCATTTGTGAAATAGTTTTTAACCATGTAAGTTGGGAATTTTCAACAAATTTAATTTGAAAAATGCATTTGATCAAAAACTGGGTTGTTTTCAAACTAAATTTGTTGTAAACTCCTAGTTTACACGGTTAAAAAACATTTTACGAATGAAATTTGTCAAAGAAAATTTGGTCGTGTATAAAGGGCTTTAAACGCAAGCTACATGGAAGTAGTTAAACACTAGGTGCAAGATTTCGTTAATCTTCACAGAAAAACCAACTCATGAAGCGTAGGAGAGCTCAATACCAACGAAATCGGGCCGCTGCGTCACGAACGTTAAGAGCTTTTGAGAGAAGTGCCGAAACTTCCGAAAGTGAGGATGATAGTTCCTTTCCAAACGTTGTGGTAGAAAATGATGAGGAAAACAAAAATAATCTCTCTCCAGAAATTACTGGAACCAGTGATAATATAGTGGAACAACAGGACAGATCGTGTTTGCTTGACAACATTGGAGTTAGGATTAGTGAAGCAGAGGAGAGTTCGAGTGAGTCGTTAGAAGACAAGTGTCCAGATAGTGAACTAGCAGATAAACTGGCAAATTGAGCAACGAGCTTTCAAATAAAACAAAATGCTTTAGACAATCTTTTAGAAGTATTGAGAGAATCAGGACACCCAAATTTGTGCACGTCCGCTCGAACACTTTTAAAAACGACTAGAGAAGTACTATTGCAGACAAAATCAGGCATGCGGTATCTATATTTTCCGTTAGCACACGAAATACTTAAGAACTGGACTAGGTATTCAAACGACGAAATAGAATCTGCTGAACGCATTTATATTGCTTTCAACATTGATGGTCTGCCTTTGTTCCAAAGTTCTTCAAACTCATTATGGCCAGTGCTCAGCTCAATATTGAATTCTCACCACAAAGTCGTTTTTCCTGTTGTTTTAACTTATGGACCTTCTAAACCTGATAATCTGGAGTTCTTGGATGAACTTGTACAAGATCTAGGTGAAATATTGGAAAATGGTATTTACATTGCTGGTCGAAATCTCAAAGTTCGTTTACGTTTTGTAATTTGTGATGCTCCTGCGAGAGCTTTTGTGAAAGGTACAAAGCTCTACTCGGGATACTATGGCTGCGATAAGTGCTGCCAAAAAGGCACTTGGAGTGGCCGATTACAATTTCCTGAAGTAGACAATCTACAGCTTCGTACTGATAAGTCGTTTAGGCTACAGCTCAACGAAGAACACCACAAAGGTGATTCTCCATTTTGGCGATTGTCTGTTGATATGGTAGAACAGTGCTTTGCTCGGAAGCCAAGAAGTCTCCTTGACATAGACAGATGGAAAGCAACTGAGTTCTGACAGTTCCTTTTGTATACTGGGAAAATAGTTCTAAGTGGAATTCTTAGCCCAAACCTGTATCAACATTTCATGACCCTTAGTATTGCAATATCAATTTTAGTCAATCCTGATCTTGCAAGTGAACATAGTAAATTTGCTCATGAGTTACTAGAATACTTTGTGAAGCAAGGAGGCGTGTTATACAGGCAAGAATTTTTGGTGTACAATGTTCACAGTTTGGTACATTTGGTTTCTGACGTTTTGGTGCATGGTAGCTTAGATAGTTACAGTGCATTTCCATTTGAAAACTACATGCAAGACCTTAAGAGGTTTGTGCGTTCAGGAAACAATCCTATTTTGCAAATCGCAAAGCGCCTAAGTGAAACGCAAAGCGGAAAACTCCCATGTGGCGAAACGCCTGATGAAACACTTACTACCACAAAAACGCCTAATAACTGTTTTATACTAAATGAATCTTCCTGCTGTGAGGTGGTAGAGAGCACTAATCAAGTTAACGAACATAACGAAAAGTTATATCAGTGTCAAGTGTATACTAGTACAAGTCCCCTGTTTCAATATCCATGTGATTCACGCATTTTTTGGGTGTTCAAAGCAAACACAAGATACACGACAATAAAGTTTCAGCCGGAAAGGTTTTTAAAAAAAAAAACATAATGATAAACAACGGTGCAACAAGTGTGATATTTATGGCCTTGTTACACGAAGTATGAACTTAATTCAAAAAGGTATGAAATATAAATGCATGAAAGTCAACTTTCTAGCGACAATTGTGACGCAGCTGAATGAAAGTACTTTGATATCACAGGAAATTGACAATATATTAGTTCGGTAGCAATTAACTTGACCTGCATGGAAAGGCTAACATCTCCTAGTTCTATAAAAGTAATTTAGCAGGTGCAGTCAAAAAAGAGTCCCTATATTGAAATCCTGTTTATTGTTAATTTTAATATTTAGGTCTTTTAAATTTTTTCCTCGAAATATGGCTATCTATAGTGTTGTCGAGTTTCTTGAAGAGAGTGCGGTCGAAGCAGTTCCAACTTCTTGGATCGCGAACGTAGAAAATGTAGGAATCAATTATATGATATGCTCTCGAAAACATCGACTTTATTAAGATCCTTAAATTTTGCACGGTGTTCCTTCAAACTTACAAATTTTTCAACCCTATGTTAAATTGGAAATTAATAAATAAGTTTCCAATGCCGGTAGTTTTACATCCGTTGTTCCTTCATACATCATTCAGGAAACATACTGCTACTGGCCTGGTGTAAACGTCGCTAGAAAGGCTCGTAAATTGGAGGTGCCAGACAAACGTTCGTGGGGAAGACATAAAGCAAAGATAATTTCGAAAGCAGGTATAATATATCGCGTTAATGCAAGAGTGCTGTACTTTTTTGGCTATGATTAGAGATAAACATAATTTAATAATGGTAGCAAATGCTGACTTTTCTTGCTTTTCTTGTTACCTAATCCTTAGAAAACTATGATGTTGCCATAAAACGTGCAAAGCGTGCTGAAGATACGTCAAATGTGGAATCCGATCCAGAAAACTTAAAGCGGGTCAACAGAAAAAAGACAATTTGCAATTTTGAATCTCAAGATAACAGCAGTAGTGGTAAGGTCTATTTCAACTATTTTGTACCATGGCCGTATCCGTGCCTAAAAAATGTCGGCGTCTGACACTTTTTCGTCCGAAAGACACCGATATTTTCCGACATAAAAATGGTCTTTTGAAGGATACATATCAACAAAAAACAGAGTATAGCATGCACTGTACAATGCATAGCTTGCACACTTCAAGAAGAGTTTACAATTTACGATGGAGTAAGATCGACGCCGTTGAGCCAAGACATGCTTGAAAAGCCACTGGAAAAAAATATCTTCCGTGCTTTTGTTGCATGAAGCATGTTTTAATTCTCTAAAAATTCTTTAAAATTGGCCAAAATTTATGTATTGTTACCTGATGTTGCCATTCTGGGAACCTATAAAACAGCCCTCATGTCGCAACCAGCTTAGATTTTACTGTGCCCTATTGAGATCCACGCTCTTGGTGAAATCTTTGGGAATACACATCAACTATTTATCTTTTTTTCTCGCATGAAGATTTCTCTCCCTTTCAAGCGCGTCGTCACGTCGTGAATCGTAAATTCTCTAATACGTCAAATTTCAGTGGCACTCTTTTGCAGTCATCACATTCACATATTGTTTAGAAAAATACTTGTTGTAGTGTATCTAGTTATAGTCCGTGCATAAACGCTTTCATGTATCAATATTAATTTCGTCGAACTTAAGAAAAGATTGAAAGAACTTCCTCAGTGTTATGATTGCATTTATTTGCATGCTAGAGCGCGTTTTTTTGCAACAGCATTCTAGTGCAATATTGCCCGATTTCTACGAATAAACTGCTCTGAAATTGGTGTGTTAGCACATCCCCTGCACCGCTCCTCGTTCCCCTATAGATGATTTGTCCCATGCGAAGTCTAACATTTCTAAATGTGGGCGCATGTAGGTAGCTCTTAGTGTTGCAATGCCCCATAAATTTGCAAAGTTACAAGTTAAAAACGAATTGATGAAAACAGAATAGGTATACACTTTAGCGAAATATTATTTTTTTTAATTCTTTTTCAAGATGATGATATTTTTAGCTCAGACAAACGGAAGAAAGATACCCAAGCTTCTATGCCAAGTCTTCCTGTTCCGCCAATTTTTAGCACTGGATTTAACCAAGTAATCGGTAGCTCCGTTGCTCCAATACCACCTTCTTTAGAAAGTACCTTAGTCGACGATATTGAAGGAGGTATACCTTTGTGTACGCAGAAAATTTGAAATTCATAAGTTAGAAGTTTAAAATCATCATGCTCCGATATAAGGTTCTACTCATTTCATAACGCCTCCCTTTTTAGACCTACATGAATTGCAAACAGCATGTGATTCTAATATGAGTTTCTTAAGTAGAGTTAGTCCAGGTATTAATTTATACTCCAGTCACTTTTATAATATATATGACATTTATATGCATGCAAATTACTCGATCAGTGCGTCAGATCAATTAATGTGCTTTTAGTTGGTGGTTCTATGAATCATAAACCGCGTGAATCTCTATCAGGCAGTCATTTTTCATTCTCGACTCGTAACGAGGAAGAAAGTAGGTTTAATTATTACCCAAACACGTTGAACATGACTCAAAACCAGATTTCAAAATTACGTAATAGCTATAGCGTACTTGTGTTAGTATGATTAATAAAAATAGTAACTTTTTCTTTTCATGCAATTACCAGTTGTTAGGGCCATGAAAGGAAGCCGCAGGGGACCCCTAACAACAAGACCATCCATATCTTCCGGACTTGTGGAAGAAAAAAGTTTGTGCTTAAAATGATTACCATTGATGCCGTAATTTAGTTTTTCCTTTTCCCTGCTAAAAAGTTACAGGGCATGTTGTCACTATTTAAAAATTTATCACTAACAAAACACTTTTAAAAATTCATGAGTCTCACGATACACCTTCCATTAAACTTACTTTTTTAGACCTTCATATGCAGCAGCCAGTACTTGACATTGATTTTCAGACACCAAGGCCAGGTATTAATATAAAGTTACAGCATTTTTGTAATATATATGAAGTTTTTCTGCTCGATTACTTGACATGAAATCAATTAATTTGCTTTCAGCTGGTGGTTCTAAAAATCGTACACCACGTGCATCTCTGTTAAGAAGGCATTCTTTCGCATCAAGTCATAATGAGCAAGAAAGTAAGTATTATTAGTACTATTTTCACTGAATTAGAGAATTATGAAAAATTATAGTATTGATTAGAACTAAAAGAGGTATAGGCCTATAAGACATGCTGCCAATTGGCCACTTATAAACAGTCGTTTAATGTTGCTAAGCTAATATCCTCGTTTGTTGAATATTCAGTAAAAACAATGCCCTAAACTTGTTGATGAACTTATAGTTGAAATTAACCTTTTAAGTTGGCAATGATTCTGTGCGGAAAACTCCTCGCAGACCTTTGTTTGAAAAGCTGTCGTCCTCTGCCCGAAATGTAAACCAACAAAATAGTAAGTAGCTCTTGCATATCTTTATTTTTAGGATAAGTTGACCAGATGCTTGGGAAATTTGGCCGCATTTTTCATCGTATATTAAAGTTTTGCATGAGGTTAAAGTCATTGAAGTAGGCCGTTTAGGTCTAAAGGTGAATATGTCAGAATTCAAACACATTCGCACAAATTCTCTAAAACTTTCAAAACATAACATATCTAATTAAACTATAGGTAAATACATAATTATTGTATTTGTTTAAAAACTTTCACTGTTGTTGTTTAAGGAATGCAGGAATATGATTTCTATTTTGGGCTAATTCACCAATAGGTTAAGCGCTCTATTGAACACCACTGCCGTGCAGCAAAAGCTAAATTATCAAAGCGTACCTGGAAAGCAAGACACACAAAAATATATGCCCTAAATTTCTAAAGTTTGACACTTTGCCGTCTTTGTAATAAATATGTGTAAGAAAAGGTTTAGAACTGGGTATATATTCTTAAAATTAGTGCCAAACACAGCATTGACATTATCTCAGAAGTCAATAGCTTTGTTCATTTCTTAGATTTTCAAAGATGCATACTAACAAAGTTGGAAACTGTTATTGAAAAACAAGAGGAAAGTCTTTCACTGCTTAGGCGTTTGATTGGTAGTTCATCAATGGAAGTTCCTGATGTATTTGACGATGTTTTGGATCAACCTATTGATTCGGAAGTGGACTTTAATGAACTCGGCAGGCGCATGGAAGATGATAATTGTAGAAAAAATTTGGTAAAACTTTATTTATAACTGCTATACAACATTTTATACTATAACAAATAGTTATGATCAGAATGTCAAGTTAGTTGTTCATCACCATTTTTTCTGTAAGTTATAAAGGAAGGCTATTTTTTCAAGATTCTTGAAAAAAAGTATAGCTTTTCAAAAGGAATACGTCCCGGAAATAGTATTTGTTTGATAATATAATAGAAAAGTTACAGTTTTTACTTCACTGATGTTTAGATGAAACAGATTACTTCTATGTGTGGGCACAATCTTCAAGACAGCGTCAGAAAAATTTTGGCTAAATTGGTCACAAACAAACTTTGGTCCCTATTCAGCGTAAAGGGAAGGAAGGGCAAGAGGTGTTTTAAAGACCATATTGTGTGTAAATTGATTATGAGTAAGTATAGGCTTATACAGCATTTTCATTATGTTGTTAAGCGTTTTATAGCAATTATTTTTGTGTATGACATGTTATAGCGTGATCCTTGCATAAACCTCTTATTTTAAATATTCAGCTATATTCTGGGGATTTTTTGTTGCATCATTATTATAAAGAGTAATTGAAATCTTGCTGATTAAAATGCAAATTCTGTTTCATGTTCTATTTCTGCCTTTTTCATAGAAGTTTGTTTAAGTGTACACAAAAAGACGACCGAAATAGACGTCGAGGAGCAAATTGCAGAGGTGTTGAAGTATGCACCTCATAGACGAGGTGGTTCAAAGTTTAAGGTAAATTAACAATCTAAACCATGTGCTTATATTTGATATGCAATATAAATCCGACATTGAATTATTGAAATGGAAAAAAAGTGTTTCTATTGTTCACTCTGTATGTATGAGAATCCAGAGTGACTCTGATCTTATTTAATCTGGAGACTTTACATTTTTGTGATACCTGCGTTAGGAAATAATAAAGTAAACTATCATCTTTTCAGAGTACGTCAAAGATGAATCAAGAAACTTCGCAACAAACAATTTCTTTGTGCAAGTCTCAAATGTATATACGGCGTGCGAACTGGCATATGTACATGTAGATGCCTTTCTTGATAACACATACACCATATTACACAAACCTAATATTGTTCAATCGTTGACATTGTAGGGAAGTTTATAACAACAAATGAAACACCCTATAATTGAAGCAAGCTATGTTACCCTTTTCTCAGTGTTTGCGTGTAAAAAGTATATGTTTATGAAATACAATGATTATTGTATGAATTTTAACGAAATAAACTATCGTTTCCCAAATATTGTAGTTAAACGTTCTTACAACGTTAATCTACAACGTTAATTTAACGTTCACATTAACGTTAGATCAAATGTTCATACAACATCCAGCAAAGTCGACAAATTAACATTCATACAACGTTGAACATAACACTCAAAGAACCAAATATTAACGTTCGTCAAACGTTGCAGCAACGTTCGCGTGCTAGCTGGGTTCCTACGTATAGTTGAACGTCTCACTGTTTGTTCGACATTTCTTTTGTTATTCTCTTGACCAGCTGTTAACGTTGTTTCAGAAACACAATGATCATCTGTTAGCGTTGTTTCAGAAACATGTGATGGTGGTATTGGTGTTGGCGTGCATTCTTCCGAAAATTCTTCGGACTCTTCTTCATCAGTTGGTTCACTGTTCATAAGGTGTTGTGGAATTACTTTAAACTGCGAAGAATTTTTGCGTTAATGAGTTTGCCTTGTTACACGCTTTTTCCATGGTCCCCTTTCCTCCCCTTTACCACGAGAGGGAGGGTTTGAATTAAACGGAGTAGTCAACTTGTTATTCTTCAATTGTTTGACAACGACCGCATTCCCTGGTTTAATCACATTTTCTTTAACATTTTCTTTTCTATCTGCATAATTCTTCATTTCAGACCTTCGACTCACATTGTTTAAAATCCTCAAGGCGTGGGTAATCTTCTGAGTTTGTGAATGAGTTCGATAATTGGATTCTGGTAAGATTGTTTTCAGTCTCCTCTGGTTGAGAGCTTCACTTAGAAATACATCCGTAGAGATATGAGGCGTGGCTCGATACTGTCGAAGAAATTCACAAAGTTCCTGTTTCCAATTTTTTCCATCAACATAAAAGGATTTCACGCCTTTTTCTAAAGTTCTCATAAACCTTTTGGCTTCGCCATTCGCTCTAGGTCAATACGGGGTAACTCGTCTTTGTTGAAAACCAAGGTAACATGCGAATTTCTTAAACTCCAAACTGTTGAACGGTGGTCCATTGTCTTCACAACATCATGGATTCCTTGTCTGCCAAAAATCTCATTCAATTTTGGAATCGCAGCTCTGACGGAGGTTGATGTAAGGATTGCTACTTCTGGAAATCGCCTATATTCGTCTATTACTACCATTAAGTAATCACCAAAAGGGAACGGCCCAGCAAAATTCACGGCGACATCATTCCACGGACCAGAAGGTAATTCTGTCATTTTTAGAGGGTTTGGTGGAATAGAGTTTCCAGATGAAGATTGGCGAGGAGGACAACTACTTACTTCGCCCTCTACAAGTTTGTCGATTGACGGGAACCATATATTCTCTCTGAGGAGTCTTTTGGTGTTCACGATGCCCGGATGTCCCTCGTGTGCCGGATTGATTGCTTTGGTTTTCAACGAACTTGGAATCACCAGACTATGACCTCTCAAGATAGTCCCGTTGTGAAGTAACAACTCATCTTTTTCGTTTGAATGTTCTGTCACTTCTGGATCTGACCACTGTCTACTTTCTATGGCGTTGGTTAGAGCTTGCATCGTTAAATCTCCTTGGACATCACTTTGTACCTCTTGTAACATCATTGCGCTCGGAACAGCGTTGCAACAAACATAATTTACATACTCGTCTGCTAAATTAAGAGCTGGGAACTGTGCTATTGGGTGTGGACTCATAGAATTAGCTGGTTTTTCGTTGTGTTTTCCGGTGCGATAGACCATAACGTAGCTGTAGGGCGTAAGTCTCAGTTATCACCTTTCGATTCGAGCTGAGAGTGGTTTCTTGCTATTTACTATACCAAGCAATGGCTTGTGATCTGTGATGATAGAAAAATTATGACCGTACACATACAGATGAAAATGTTCAGCCGACCAAACAGCTGCAAGCATTTCCCGTTCTGTTTGAGAATATCTTTTCACTTCATCGCTCAGTGCGCGGCTGGCGTAGCTGACAACTTTCCCAACCTGTATTACCATTCCTCCAAGCCCTACAGAGCTGACGTCTGCGACGATTTCAATCTCTTTGCGAGGATCGAAAAAAGTCATCACCCAATTTACGATGAGCTCACTCTTTAGACGATCGAGAGCCTTCTATTGCTCTTTGCCCCTATTCCACTTTGCGTCTTTCTTGGTAAGGTTTCGCAAAGCGGCGGTAATTGTGGCATAATCTGGTATGAAGCGCAAGACGTAGTGTACCATCCCAAGAAGTGACTTAACTTCGCTTATGCTCAGACGTGATTTCATAGCTCTAATTGCATCGACTAAATCCGGGCCTAGTTGAACTCCCTGAGCGGTAAACACGTGACCATAGAACTTGATCTCGGGTTGTGAGAAAACACATTTTTTTTAAAAGTCGGATGTTGAATTCTTTGAGTCGCCTAAGAACGGGTTAGGATAAAATGCGGATACGGATGGCGGACGACATTGCAGATATGGATGGCGGATGAGGGGATAAAATGCGGAAGAGGGGATAAATTGCGAATGGGAAGATAAAATGCGGATGAGGGGCTAAAATGCGGATTTGTATTTCTATTTGTATTTGTATTTATTAAATAAAAATTACCTTGCAGCCTTAAGGCTGAATTGCATAATTGTTACAATTAAACTAATCTAGACCATTATTCCGTAATTATACTAATTACTTAACGTTACACTACTTAAGAATTGATAAAACAGTTTTAAACATAAATTGTTCTAAAAAAAAAGTTTTACAAACGATGTTAGCTGCTGTTGGCCTTATCACACATTGTATGTATAAAGGAGTTTGCTATCCTATTTGTATGAGTCATAGGAATATTGAAAGTTCTTTCATGTCTTTAGTTGTAATTTAATTCATTCCTTTCTGGTAATAATTTATGAATTTTATTCTTCTGGTCAAACACAACGGATTGAAATAGTTTGTCACACAGATGCTTATGGTGATCTTTCAAAGATGGAATTCGAAGTAGAATTAACGTATCAGAGTAATTTTCTCTTGGCATGATTGTAGCCATGGCTCTTTTCTCCAACCGTTCCAAATCATTTTGCAAGTATTGAGGCAGTGCATTATAAAATACCGGGATAGCATAGTCCATAACAGATCTAATGCATGATGTATAAAACATAGCTAAGTCTTCACATGGAATATTTGCACGTTTGAGTTGCTTAAGAAAATAGAGTCGCTTATTGACTTTTCTGATCACTTCGTCAATATGAGGCTTCCATGTTAGTTTGTTGTTAACAGTAAGACCCAAAAGTTTAATATTCGTAACAACTTCCAACTCTTTTCCATTAATTACGACCGGATCGAAGGGCCTTGACTCAACATTAAATGATATTCGTAGTTCCTTGCACTTCTCTGGATTAAGTTGCATTCTGTTTTCAATAGACCATTTAATCAGATCATCTGTAATATTTTGGGCATTACTAACAGCGCCTTTCGGGACAATTTCAGAAACCGTCGAATCATAAATATACTTCCAGACGTCTGCTTCAATTACTTTTAGATCGTTTATCAGTAAAATGAACAACCAAGGTTCTATTTTAGTTTCTTGGAGACACCAGATGGAATTGTGCCCCATTCAGAATAACACGAATCTGCTAATTTAACTCGTTGATATCTATTTGTCAGGAAATCTGATATCCAGTTGATTACACTGTAAGGTATTTCTAATTCTGAGAGCTTTTGAATCACGATTGAATGATGGATGAAATCAAACGCTTTGCGATAGTCAAATAGAATTGATCTTGCAACCACACCATTGCCGTCAGTGGCAGTGGACCAGCGATGGATCATGCTAATTAATGCAATGGTGGTAGAACTTTTAGGAACGGCACCATACTGATCCGGGCCGATAACTTTCAAAACCGCTGGTTTCACATAATCAGGAACAATAAATTCCTCAGCAACCTTAGAGATGCTAGGAGTAAGTGAAATAGGTCTTAAATCTTTCTTCGGATCTCTAACAATTTTTGTCTTTGGCAAAGGTGTGATATCAGCCAATTTCCATGTGGTAGGTACACGTTGCTCTCGATACGAGGTGTTAAGTATGATTGAAATTGGAAGGGCCAAGACATATGAATATTCCTTTAATACCCAGTTAGGTAATTTATCGGGTGCACTTGCTCTATTCGTTGGAAATTTTGACAAAACTTTTTGCACCCTTGTTTCGGAATTATTTGGAAAGGTGGACGTTTCTTCCAACGGGAAGATTGGTAACGGAGATTGTAGTCAATATTCCTCGAGAGGATCTAAGAATGCTCTATTAATTTCATTTGCTCGTTCTATCTGTGTGAGGTTGGAAAACGTTTCAACATTCTCTAAACTTATCGGTTCCCATTTGGTACTAAAATTAGAGATGCGTATAACTTCACTCCACCATTTCTTCGGGTTTTCTTCTTTCAACTTATGAATATTTAGTTTATAGTATTCCGCTCTGCATGATTTTCGTTCCCTATTGACTAGGTTCCTATACTGCTTGAATATCGCTGATTTTATTCCATGAGTAACAATAGCCTGTTGTCTTTTCTTAATAAGTGATTTCAATTTGTTATTCATCCATGTTTCATGTGTTGTGGAGGCCTTAATTTCTTTGCATGGCATCAAAAGCTCAAGGCCAGTAAAAACTGCATCATTAAACCTGTTCCACAGTTCTTCGCAGTTGTTCTGAACGAAAATAATTGAGTACCAGTCTATAGATCTTAAGTATCTGCCAAGTTCGGCTCTACGAGATTGACAAAGGTCTCGTTTCATCATGACAAGCATCTTATCGGGTTTAGGACTTTTAACAGGTGGACTGACAATAACGGTGTTATGATCGGAGAGCCCAAAGGGGGGTAGGTCTTCTGGTGAAAGGTAGTATTCATGCAAGTTGGTTAACACCAAGTCTAAAATAGCTTCGTTTCACGTCGGAGCTTTGACCAGCTGTTTAAGATGAAAATGTTTCAATAATCTGTTAATTTTTAGGCGGTTCAAATCCCCGGCCAATAATATGCCACTATTGGATATTTTGATTCAATTAAGGTAAGTGTTTGAAACAAATGGTCACAAATTGTTTTGCTATCTCCTCCCGGCGGGTGGTACAAATCGCCAACAAATATACTTGTCACGCCTCGGGGGAGTCTGTTTGGCCTAATGCGAAGCCACAAAAGTTCATGATTTTCGCAGCAATTTAGATCCTTGGAGAGTTTAAGATGATTTAATTCATCAATATTTACATAAATACATACGCCTCCGTGGTCATCTGTCTTTCTGTCTCTACGAAAAACAGTATATCCAGGGATAGTAATGACATTGTCATCTATTGATTCCTTCAGCCAGGTCTCAGTAATAAATGCTAAATCAATCTGATGGCATGGTATAAACTCAGACACCTCATCCATTTTTGGCGCTAAGGATCTTACGTTTGATACACATATTCTTGATACTCTAAATTTATGAAGTGGAGACTGCTGATTGTCTTGCCTTAGCATATTGGGGGTCTTATTAGATTCGACATCAGTGGTGGTGGATATGGGGGCAGAGGTCGGTATGGGAATGGTGGTGGATATGGGACTGAATGGAACATGGGATAAGCCGCTGGAAACGGAGGAAGGTGGCGAGGATCGGCAGGAAAATGGGGATAATTAAAATTGGTTTGAGATGCGAGTAATATGGGAGAGTGGCTCATTGGTATCTGGGGACGTTGTGTAACTTTAGGAGATAGAGGGAAAAAATGCGGATGAGGGGATAAAATGCAAATGGGGGAAAAAAATGCGGATGGGGGGCCTAAATGCAGATGAAGCTTCAACAACTATATTGTTATAACTGAACAGTTTGAGCCTCTTACTAGACAAGATCAAGTTCATGTTCATGATGGCGAATTGTCGCTATCTGTAACAGAATATGAGGTTTATTTGGAGTTGCGATCACTCAACGCTAATAAAAATTCTGGCCCGGACGAACTTTACACCTGGCTATTAAAAGACTTTGCAAAAATTTCGGCGTATCCAATCGGTTTACTTCTGAATGCATCGTCTCAAGCACAGCAATTACCGACTCACTGGAAAAAAGCGAATATAACACCGATCGCCAAGGTTAATCAAATTACAGACATTCAGAAGCACTTACGCCCAGTTTCTCTGACATTGTGGCAAACCCGGCTGAGCCTTTTGTTCTCGAAAAACAGTTGCAAACAGCAATCTTGAAGGTCATTGACAGGAACCAATTTGGCGTCATCCCAAAGTTCTCAACCACGTTGGCTCTAATTTCAATGCTCCACGAGTGGGTGCTGAATACCGATCAACCTGGTAGTGCTGTTCGCACAGTTTTATTTGATTTTAAGAAGGCATTCGATCTGGTGGACCATCAGGTGTTGAGAGATAAAGTGAAGTTATTAGATATCCTTGGACCCACGAAAATTGGGATCTTAGCATTTTTGACCGATCGTAAACAGCGCGTTAAGTCGGGTGATTTTGGTATCTCGAATTGGAGTGAAGTTCGTGCTGGAAGGCCTCAGGAGACTAGATTGGGGCCGTGGCTATACCTTGTGATGTTCAACGATCTAGCAACGACCTCTAATGATATTTGGAAATTTGTTGATGACACTACGCTTTCAGAGGTCATCACTAAAGGTAGTCGAAGTACCATCCAACGTTCGGTTGATGAAATACAGACATGGTCACGTAGAAACCGAGCCGAATTAAATGAAAATAAGTGCAAAGAGCTTCGCATTGACTTCTCGCGGAAGCAATCGATATCAAGTAGTTTTGATCCCATTGTAGTGAATGATAAAGAAATTGCTGTCGTAGACCATGCTAGGACCTTAGGTTGAACAATCAGTAAGGACTTGAAGTGGAACAAACATGTTGAGAACGTTACCTCGAAGGCAGTTAAACGTTTATACTTAATTACACAATTAAAACGGGCTAAAGTTCCGATGAAAGAAATTGTACAGATTTACTCTGCTTGCATTCGTGCATTATTGGAGTATGCGGCACCCGTTTTTCATGATTCGCTTCCACAGTACTTGAGCGGGGACATTGAAAGAATTCAAAAACGATGTCTTAAAAGAATATTTCCTGATAAGTCTTATAGTGAGGCCTTGGAGCTTCCTGATTTATCACCACTGTACAACAGAAGATCTGAATGCTTGCAAAAATATTTTTTTATATGCATATACTGATGTAAATCATAAATTGCATGATTTGATTCCTCCCGAAAATACGTGCGAATACTTTTTGCGATCACGTAATAAATTTTTAACGCCGACATATCGAACGGATCGCACTTTGGACTCTTTTATTGCAAGCAATAGTCTTAGCATAAACTTTAATCCTTAATTTTATTGTATATACTTAGCTTCTTATATAATTGTAACCTTCTATTATTGTAATTGATATTATTTTGTATTTTTCTCGTGGGTAATTCAGTGAGTGTAATCTAACTGCAAGCTACGATTATTAAATCATCTATCTATCTATCTATATATCAGTTTATATAGAGAAAAACTTCTAGTGTTAAATTTTGTATATCATTGCGCATCTTATTGAGTAGAAATATATCCAGTAGAGCTTTTAGAGGTTTCGTATGTCTTTTCCGGAGCCGCCAGATGGTGAAAAAAGATTATCGCCTCAAATAGATTTTTGATTCGTCGCGTCGCTATCACCGCTCCTGTATAATACCTCCACTTACCGCATACGCTCCAGTGGAAGAAACCTTTTTATCTCAATACAATTCCAACTTGTAGATAGCGGATATTTTTGTCAAGTTAGGCTCTTTCTGCTCTTAGCTAAATTTCATCTGACATAGTCTATGAGTATCAATGACGTAACACTACAACTGTCACAATAAATGCTCTAATTATGCGGTTTTATGCCTCATGACATGCTTTGTCTGTCGAGCGTTTTCTGTTAGGGGCAAGATAATGACTTTCACTCTCTCTATATTTACAAAGAAAAAGTCCTCTTACGATATATTCATAAGACGTCTTAAAAAATTCTCCTGGATAGATCATATGACGTTCTAAAATTCATTAAAAATTGATAAGCAAAATACAAGGAACTTCATGACCCGTTGCGTATCAATATGTCTGATATATAGACTCGCTCAAAATTTCTCCTTTTATTTTTACAGCGTAGGTTACCTCAATTCTCAAAATTCCAACGCTAATAAGTCTACAAAATCGTGAACGTTAGAAGCCATATACAAACCTAGCAGTTTGGTCTTTATCAGATGTATAAACCCTTGGCTCCGCCTCCGGTCTATAAATCTGATAAAGACCGCTTGCGCGGTTTGGATATATTACTTAACGAATTCGGGAGAGGTATATTTGGAACAGAAACAATTGGAGTTAAGAGATTATTGCATTTATCTCGGGTAGATGAGAAGCTCGCTTGTTCAACGAAGCTACGCTTCTACAAAGCCTCGGCCACAGAAACGTTGCAACTTTCTTGAGAGTGCGTGTCGAACCGGCCCGCGATTATGATGGAGTTCGTAGCATTTGTTTTTAGATTTTTTTGTCCAGAAAGCGGTAGTAGGCTGGTCAACAACCTCCAAAATTTTCTTAGGCAAATAGATGAAAACAATGCCGTTGATGCTTTCCCACCATTGGTGTTTGAAAGATTGCCGGTGATGTAGCCGATGGTTTGCAGTATCTGCACAAAGCTAGCGCATATACTATATGGACATGAAAGCATTGAATGTGTTGGTTTCCAACTTGCATTACTGCGATCTCGAGAATTACGCTGTTTTAGCATTATTCAGTCGGTAACCTTCACTATAAACTTCTACTAAAATTGTTTTTAAATACGCCTCACCCGCATTTTATCCCCTTATCCGCATTTTATCCCTTCATCCGCATTTTATTCCCTCATCCGCATTTTATTCCCTCATCCGCAATTTATCCCCTCATCCGCCATCCTTATCCGCATTTTATCCTAACCCCCTAAGAACACCGTGTAGATTTCGATCATGTTCCTCCTGATTTTCCCTTCGACCACGATATCATCCCAAATGTGTTTACATTCAGGAAGATCAGCGAGTAATTCTTCTATGGCATTTTGGAAAATCTCTCCTAACCCATTGATTCCAAGAATGAGGCGTTTGTATCTTCTTAACCCAGCATGTGTGGAAAATGTACTTATGCATCGACTTTCAGGAGAGAGTTCAAATTGATGATACCCTGACGAAAGATTCAACTTGCTGAAGACAGTCGCTCCATTTAGTTCACTAACAATATCATCGAAGGCAGCCATAACGTGGTTCTCGCGCTTAACAGCTCGATTTGCTTTGCACACATTTACACAAATTCTTATTTCACCAGAAGGTTTGGGTACAACTGCTATTGGGCTGATCCAGGGTGTTGGCCCTCGACTTTTTCTATGATGTCCAGCTTCTCCAGTCGTTCCAGCTCTTTCCCAACATTTTGAGCTGCAAATGGAATTCTGCGATGTTGTTGTCGTTTTCGGGTAATGGAAGGGCCTTATATAGCTTGATCATTCGTCCTTTCACTTTCCCAATTCCGCTAAGAAGACTTGGAAATTCTTTTGTGGGGTCTCAATTTTGGTCTCCGTCGACTGAGTTCACTGGTATTTCCAGAAGATTCAGCTGTTTTGCGGTAGCACAACTCAGGAGATTTCCCGTATTCCCTTTGACGACATGTAGTTGGGCTGTTGTGGAGGCTGATTTTGTTTTAATCCCTGCTGTAATCAATCCGAACACGGGTAAACGCTTTGTAGAACCATCTGAATAGATATTGTTCTTTGTTCTCTTTGGTTGCTCAGCACGTCGTAACGACTTATACGTTGCCTCATCAATAAGGTTAACGGACGCTCTGGTATCATTCATCATAGCGACCTTTTGTCCTTCTATTTCCACTTGATTGCTGGGCGGGAGTTTGTTTTGCTGTTGATTAACGGTGTATACGTACTGGCATTCCTCGTCGCTCTCCTATCTAGCTCGGGAATAACTGTATTGATCATCGGTATCCGACTTGGTGGTTGTGTACGACAGACTCCAGCGAAGTGTCCAACCTTGTTACATGATCTACAAGTTTTCCCTATAGCTGAGCAACTCATTCTGAGAGGATAATGTCCACCACAGTTTCGGCAAACAGTTTAATCGCCTTTCTTTCGTCCAGTGTCCCTTGGTCGTTGACGTTGAAAATTTAATTCTTCATTATTCTTATATGATGAATAATTTTGTCTCGTCTGGTTACGCATCTTATTGTTTTGATGAATTGAGCTAATTTTTTATTTGTTTCTTTCAACACCTCTAGCTTGGCTTTCGTTTCTTTCCAAAGACCTGCCCGTCTTTAAAAGATCTGTTGGACTGTAGTCTTCTCGTAGTGCTCGGCGTCTCAAAGAATTTTAATGACAGCTGAGAGTTATGTGCTCTTTAATTTCTTTATCAACGTCCGTAAACCTGCAAGTTTTTGCATGTTGTCTTAATCAAGCGCGATAACTGTCGAGCTATTCGTCTTCTTTTTGTCTCGCTTGTCAGAAATTGTACACCTCGTAAGCTGTAGTTGTCGGGGGGGTGAAATATTCGGTTAGGTTTTCGACTACAGCTTTATAATCATCGCCTGTGTCTTCCAAGGTATCAATTATCTCATCGACTGCGGTACCAGGGTAGTGTAACATAAGAGCTCGTTTTGGCTGTTGTCGTTGACATTCATACCAATGAGTAATCGTTCTAGCTGAGAAAGCCATTTCTGCCGTCTCGGTTCGGCGTTGCTATCTGATTGAAATTCATAACTTGGGATGCTCGACAGCAAAACAGCCATACTTCAAGATTTTCTTGCTTATTTATTATAACTTTTTTTTAAGAACTTAATATCGCCAGGATCCCATCCTCGTCGCCAAATATAGTGTTCTCTAGATCATGACCGCATGCACGCCATGCTGAGAATATATATATTTCTTTCAAACAAATTACTTACTTGTATAGCCAAACATTTGCATGTGTTAATTATATCGAATTACTAATAAATTACCTATACTGCAATAACTTGTATCGAATGTTCTGCATGCATTTCAATAATCGCTTTGGTTAATCGGAATAAGAAAATTGTGATTGATAGTCATTGTATCTAGAGGTGAAAACGTTAAAAACAAATCGTTTCTTCCGAAAAATGTGGACAGTAGTAACAACGAGTAAATACTTGAATTAGCGACCGTGCGTGAGCAATCATTTTCTTAGGTGCTAAATTTACACGTAGTCGTTTTCTCGGAGCTACAATATCGATTTCATCCATTCAAAGACAAGTTTAGAGCCTGAAACGTCTAGAATAGAGCAGAAACAAATGAATAACTTTTGAACAAGAAGTTTGGAAAGCGAACACCGCCGAGGGAGTCGGTTTTGTGTAAACGTAGCTGTACTCCGAGTTTTTTGAGAGAAGGTGCATCCTTAACTCTACTGTATCATATCTGTTATTCAAATTGCTTTACAGTACAGTACTGCAATGCTTCACGGTTGCAATGAAAGAGCTACAGCCGCTTTGTTTTTTCAGTAACTGAGTATGTGAAACTTTTGAAATGAATCGGAAACTGGAGGAACTGGGCGAAAAAATATAGCCGGCTTTGCTCATAGTCACAGCCACTTTTTACTGTTCTTTAAAAGACTTTTCATACCAAAAACTTTTAATTACGTAATTAACCGTTATTCTACTCAAAACCAAGGGCAGAATTTAAAGGCATTTAATTATCTTTTTTATAATTTGGAAAATCTAGCCTCGTGTGTTGTTGAAAAATATGTTATTTCGTCTTTTCGTTATTCTCTGTCCAAATATTTTTCATTAGTAACTCAATGTTCATACTACTTTTTAAAGTGATATGAACTTTCGCATCATCTTTGCATCCTCCTTTGTAATGTCCACAAATATATCTATAACCAGTGGCCATAACGCATTTTGAAGAAATAGTTTTACGGTCGTTTTCTATATCGCTCATAAATCTAGATAAATATGAACGAAAGAAATTAAACAAATACTTTGCTCAAGTCTCTAAATCATGCCTTCAGTTGCTACTGAACGTAACGTATTCGCAGTGCTCAATTTTGTATACACATGAATAAAGTGATAGAACAAAAGTCTCCCAACCATGTAAAATTGCGTTCATTGGGGGAAGAATTTATTCCTGCTAACCGAGATCTCACCTTTCAACGAGTGAGATCTTGGTAAGCAATATAACTTTTCATCTCATATGAACGCAATCTAAGTTTTTGTACTATATGTTAATAAGGGAGATCTTCCTTGCAAATTTGCCAAAAAGTTTCCTCCCGATCTAGGATAACTTTTATCTGTATGAACAGGCCCTACAATCTTTTTCAAAATTGTTGGGACAGTACCTAATAATATCCAAAGAAATTCAAAAAAAGCCTCCCCTGCTCCCCCCTTTTCAATGTTGGGGTAGCAAATACATCTCTACGATAGCTGGGCATTTTCGTTTCAAACAAAAACAACATTGAAATAGGGGGAGCGGGGGAAATTAAGAAAAAATTACTTTTCTTGGTTAAGTCGTCTAATTTAACTGATTTTCCGCAGCTGTCCCAACGAGTTTTGAAAAAGATTGTCTGAATGGTATATTTATTGGATCATCATTTTTGAAGTAAAGATCTACCTTTATTCAGTATTATCTAAAAGTTTTTTTCACGATTTCATAAAAGAAAGGTTACACGAAAATTTATGGTTCATGTCAGTATTGTTAGGTAATGTTGTCTCGAAATTTGGATGGAAATTCCAAACGTTGTAATTGCAGTTTAGTGTGAATAATGGCCGTGTATTCTTCTGAAGTTGAATAGCATGAATCTGGGTTTATATATTTAAAATGCAAGGTCCACACTTACACGTATCTATATAGATAATCACAAGCTTTGATTATTTCTCTTACACATGCATGTACCATTTAGGAGAAGTAGCGCTTAGATTGTGCATTTTCAACACGAATATGGGACGTGTTTCGCCTTAAGCTCAGCTATCATGCAACATCCAAGGCTATATCACGCACGCATCTTGACAGCCAAAGTTTTAGTTTACGCTATATCAATAGAGCATGGTTTTCCAGGGGAAAATATCTTCTGAAACGCGAGCCTTGGTGAAGTATTTAGGTAAAGATAAAACGTATTCCGTTCGTGGTATTGCAAAAAAGTGCAGTATTTCTAAATCATCAGTTAGTAGAATATTAATGTCATCTAATGACGTGGGGAAAGCATGTAAGTCGTCTGGAGGAGCGGGGCGTCCTAAAAAGCTATCTCCTCGAAACATCAGATTATTGGAACGCTGCATAAGTTCTCTGAGAAAAAACAATCCCACTTTCTCGCTGAGGGAACTCCTTATATTTAGCAAACTTCAAAATACAGATATATTCTATTCCACCTTCTACAGAGCAATGCTACAGGCTGGGTTTAAATTCCGCAAAACAGAAAGAAGGGTATTCTTGAAAAAGAAGACAGTAGAAAACGAATCGTTTTTGCCAAGAAATGCGAAAAATTACTGAAACACGTGCCTCAGTTGTTTCATAAATACATATCTCGTTCTATTTGGACGGCGTTTCATTCGTCTTCAAGCAAAAACCAATGCTTCACACTGCTATTCCTAGAGGAAAGATTTGGCGTAAAAAATCAGAAGGAAAGCAACTCACAGCTAAAGGTTCAAAAGACCTGGCAAGTGGAAAGAGGCTGCACTTACTGGTGGCGATTGCCTACGACAGAGGAGTGATTCTTGTCAAGGAATATGAGCGCATGAGTGGAGAATTTTTTAGTAATTTTGTGCAAGAAAGTTTCCCTTCGCTTTTTACATGTGACACTGCGAAGAAATGGTTTGTAATGGATAACGATCCCTTGCAGACGAGTAAACGTGCCAAAAAAGCAATAAATAATGCTGGTGCTACACTCTTTGCTATTCCACCGCGTTCGCCCGATCTGAATCCGATCGAAAATCTATTTCACGTCGTAAAGAAAAAACTACAGAAGCAACCCATTGCAGAATGCGTATATCAAGAATCTTGGCAAGAGTTTAACTGCAGAGTCTTCAATACTTTACAAAACACCCCAATAAATTATATTAACAAACTTATAATAAGCATGCCGAACCGCGTCGAGGCTATTGTGAAATGTAAGGGATTAAAGAACGAAATATTAAAAAACGTGTCTCTACGGAGGTGTAAGGTTAACGCGGTTAACAGCACGGTTAACACTTTAGATTGTTAATATTTGCACAAATTTTTGAACTCATGCAGTCTGTCGTTGCATAGAAATATTCTGCTTTGTCAGTTCTATCTTCATTTGTAAAGTTTACCGAAAACTGATCAAAGCTTCGAAAGATTGTGGGAATTTTAGGTGTAAACCGTCTATTTATAATATAAACAAATTGAATTATACAGCCTTTTAAAGCAATGTTAGTGTCAACCGTCTCAAAATTAGATTTATATTCAGCACTCCTAAAATTCACTTCGTGTGAATAATTGCAATTATGTAGGCTACTAGTGTTGCAAGTTTGATTTGTTGAAAGGCATTTAATAAAAAGTAATAAGCGTATTTAGGTGTAAACCGTGCGAGACTAAAAATCAGAAGGAAAGCATACGTCTGTCTGACGTATTTTCAGTGAAATTATTAACAATTAGTTTTGCAAAACAGGAAGCGCAGGATTGAATGTCCCTCTGATCACTTGGAGGTATTTGGGGATAAAGACCAAACAGATTCCATCTAACATTCATCATTTCGGTGTTAACGTGATCAATCGAGCCACCTTTTATGAGCACTAGAGGTGCGTCACTTGTTGCAAAAAAGGGTGTGTCCTTATCCAGTACAATATCTTCGCTCATTACATTCTTGGGCACAGGGAAATGAACGACGTCTCCTTCAAGCACCTGTAGTAATTCACACCAGGGTATGAGGCTTTTTTGCCAACGAAAATCATTTAGTAAAACGACCTCAGCATTTTCTATTCCTAACTAAGCAAAAGTGCCTGAAGCTGGATTAACGAAGCATTCATATATTTTCTTTAGCGGTGAACGAAGAAAGGTTTTTCCACAATTTGCTGGACCATAGATATAGACATTTCGATATTTTCCTACTGCCATTTTTCAATGCATTATGAATTGCCGTTGCAAACTTGCTGACACTTATTCCAATATGAAGCAAAATTTCACTTGCAGCTGTCATCCACTTTCCATCGCAATCGTCCTCACACGGCCTTGCCGCAGACTCTTGTAATATCTGCAATCTCGTCTTTTTTGCTCTTTTTAACTTTTCTTGGGCTTTGTCAAGCTCTTTGGCCGTTTGTAGAGCTTCGTTAACAACTCTTGGGCCGCGGTTACTCACGAACTCAGCAAGATCAATTTTCCCTTCCTCCTGCCATTTTGAAGCCAACGCCATGAGCTCGAGACGATTCTTGATCTTCTTTTCTTGAATGATGGAAACCACATCAAACGCTGAAAGACGTTTTCGCTTCTTGCCTCGGCCTGATTTTCCAGACGTCTTTTTTTTCTTTGAGGCCTCTGAACTTTGTGGAGGTGGTTTATTGGTAAGGTCAGGGTGTCCTGGAGACAACAGGTATTCACGATCTTCTTTTACTACGTACTGGTAAGCAGTATAATAATTGGAATGACTATTGGAAAAGTTCAATTTGATGCCGTGATGTTGGTCAATAAAACGTCGAATCGCTAGCCATCTGCTTACTTTGTTTAACTTAATTGCCATGTGATAGTGACCACCAGAGTCGCGATGCGCTTCTAAACTGACGACCCAGTGCATAATCCTTGAGCCTGAAATTTTATGTCAGGCATCGCCAATCAGCTCCGTAAATTGCAACCGTGAGACTTTGGTTGGATCACATTAACTATACGTTATAAGATAAACGCATCTCACTAAAGGTTTTACCCGGCTTTCAGCCATCACTTCAAAGTAAAGTTAACAATACACTCTACAGGAAGTATATAATGTTTAACTAAGTTACATATGCCGTAATGTGTCAAGTTATTTACCCCGTCGAGCTGACTTCATGGAATCAATCACAAAATAGGCTTTAACAAGAGGAGTTTATAATTTCTGATGAACAAGAAATTGCTAAAATTTGACAAAGAACAATATTTATTTAACTGTAAGAAGCGTCAAGGCTTTGAAAAACTAGCAGTTTCCGGTTAATATTTGTTAATTAACTACTATTAAGGGCCCATTACTGCCTTTGTATCACTTGGACTACAACTACGGTAAACATAGCCCATACTGGCCAAGCTTGCAAGGTTTCAGTTGTTTTAAGCTTGAATTTTCCAATGAATATTACTTACAGGCTCGTGGTCACTCAGACAATCTTTTTCAAAATTGTTGGGACAGTAGCGCATAATATCCAAAGAAATTCAAAAAAAGCCTCCCCCGCTCCCCCCTTTTCAATGTTGGAGTAGCAAATACATCTCTACGATAGCTGGGCATTTTCGTTTCAAACAAAAACAGCATTGAAAAGGTGGGAGCGGAGGAAATTAAGAAACAATTACTTTTCTTGGCTAATTCGTCTAATTTAACTGATTTTCCGCAGCTGTCCCAACGAGTTTTGAAAAAGATTGTCTGAATCCCCTTCTACGACATTTTTAGAATTCTGCATTTCAGTCTAAAGCTTCTCAAATTTCTCCCAGACATCACAAATCATTATATTTGCCTCAAAAAGTCGCTTTTAGACCATGAAAACATCTTTTCAAAAATTTAAAAATTTCACGACTTGAGTAGATTAAGGCTTCAAAACGGGAAAAGACCGTTATTTATTTTTCAGTAAATTCTTTGAAATTCAACTTCACTGATCGTAAACTATATTATTTCAAGCGCTATATGGCATAGTAGCCATCTGTAAACACCAAATTAAAGTTGACGTAAGGGATTTCATTGGAACAAAATTGTAGTTTTTAGGTAATATATGCACGAACTGTGCAACATAAAGACCAAACTGCAAGATTTATATATGGCTTCTAAAATTCAAGATTTTGTAGGCTTATTAGTTTTGGAATTTTGGCCATTGAGGAGATCTATACGCTCTAAAGATTGAAGAAGAAATTTTGAGTTAGTCTAAGCTAAGCTACGGGTCTTGAGTCTCATTCAATGGAAACTCACTGTGAGTTTCCTTTGTATTTTACGTAGAAATTTTTAATGAATTTTAGAATAAGACCTAAAAACAAGCCAATTTCTTTCCTCGCTCTTTCATAAAATATTACAAAGCCTCCATTTGTCTTCCACACTATTTTAAATATTTCCCAAGCATTACTAGACGACATATTTCACGGAAAATGTCATTTTCTGACAGTAAATATATGTTTTTAAAAATTTAAAAACTTTACATTATCCAGCCCCTTTCAGAATATTCCTATTTTTTGTCGGTGTGTCATAACATTCTAGGTTTTTGCCAAATATTACCTGTCAATATAATTGACCCTCCCATTCCCAACAACTCATTTTAATATCGTAAAGACAACTTTTTAAACATTACAAAATTTTACAGTCTGAATTGATTGTAAAGTAAGATGAGTGATCATGAGTCCCTAGTTTTCTGTAAAATTCTTTGCACTACCAAATTGATGCTGTAAAAATTTTATGGTCTCAAAATTAATGAGGCATTAGCTTTGTATTGATACCAAAAAAAAAGGTTAGTGCGAAATAGAGCCACTGACAAACCACAAACTTTTGCCCCTGCCTTTTCATGAAACTTTTAAAAATATTTCAACGGGCCCAAAATCGACCTCATATTCTTCGAAACATTACCTGTCGATGTATTTGAAGAAAAACATTGTTTTTTCGACCATAAAATACGACTCTAAGCTTTTAGAAAACTTACTAGGTTGCTAGTAGCCGGCTGAAAGATTTTTCCATTTTTGTTCAAAAACACCCCATGTTTCTTACAGAAATTGACAATTTAAAGTCTAAACCAAAAAAAAACATAGCAGCTGTAGATTTGTGAGTTATCTCGAGTTATTACACTTTCATTATTTTTACACCTGATTTGATAGTAGTTCCTGGCAGAGCTAGAAAATTCATTGCTGGGATAACCTCGCTTCGACACCAGACATACCGTAAACCTCCGAATATAAGCCCTGGGCTTATATACTTTCGTAAGCAATTTTTGATGGGCTTATACAAGGGGG
>JAOBYK010443011.1:0-14421 GCA_025434845.1 Phenganax subtilis | reverse complement strand
TCCAACCATTTCTTCTATAATGTAAATAACTTAATGCATGTAAATATGATAACTTTTAGATTCTAAAATACTGTAAAACGCCATTGAGCTTAAGGAAATGGCGCTATAGAAATAGATTTTATTATTATTATTATTATTATTAAATGTTACCCATTTCAAATTATAACAATGACAAATCATAAAAGTGTCAACCTACCAGCAGGTCATAATCTAAAACTAATTCCGCATAAAGTTTGTATATGCAACCTCAGGGAACATCAAAAAATTGCATTACACCGAGCTCTTGCTGACGAAACATGCGATGACAATTCAGAGATGAATGATATAGATCAAGCAGTAAATCTTTTGGAAAGAAAATTCAAGGTCATATGGATAGTTGTATGCCTACATGAGACGTGTGACATGTCATCCCGAGATCCTATTTGGATGACACCCTTGCTTAAATGGATGCTCAAGACTAAGAAAAGAAATCCTAAACATAACTTAGATTCCACTATATAGTAGCCCCTGTATGGAAGGAAAAGGATTGTTCAAATGAGCTTGTTAGCCAGTTTATGGATGGGTCTGAGAAAAACGATATGTCGTGTAATTCTGAGAAATGCAAAGAACTGACATTATATAAAAGAGGAAAAAGGGGAGTGTTTCCCTTAATTCTGCGTATATACCGCAAATTGAATTCCTTTGTGTGTTGGGGCTTACATTTCAACAGAATGGCAGGTTTACTTTGCATGTAAAAAACAAGCTGGCCAAGGCAAGCAAATGTCTATATGTTTTAGGACAATGCCGTAAGGAGGGATGTAACCAGGATAACATTGACTATCTGTTGAGTCAGAATTAAGTACAGTTCAATGCTTTTTGGATCGATGTTAAAAACGCAAATCTGCCTGAAAGCATGTAAATGTGCATGATTTATTGGAATGTCAAGACAGACAAATTGTTAAGAAAGTATCGAAGTTACATAAACATCCATTTTATCATCCACTACCGAGAGCAAAGAATACAGAATATAGTCTTAGAAGCAGATCTAGTGAATGTCCAAAGATAAACACCAGTAGATTCATGAACACCTTTTAAATAGAATAGCATTTAAACATAATATGGTATTTTTATCTTGTATCATTATATTCATATACGTACTTCTACTGTATCATAGGATATGTATCTTTTAATATTTAGCTCATGAATTTAATAAAAACCTATAAATGAATGAATGAATATGAAACACATAAAGCAAAACACGATGAAGTGCTAATTGCAGCGATTCTGGCCTGCAGGCCAATATATATATCGCAGTGCCCTACGCTTGCTCTCGAACAAACAGATCTGTACATTGTCAAAATAATTATTGTTCCTCATATAGCACAAACTAAAAGCTAGATGACCTGCTGTTCGCTGTCTGGCCATTTTGAAAATTGAACCATGCATCAGATGAAGTGCATAAAAATATAAGTATATGACTGACTTGCATTAGCATTGATTCTCTCCCTGCCACGCCTTAAGATTAAAATTGCCAAATAAGTCTTTTTCACAAAAGAACAAACAGATCAGAAACAATGGAAATGCCAAATAATCTGTACTAGGCTCTACAAAAACTGTATTCAATGTATTTACAAAATATGCTCAAAAACGGAAGTTTTCCTATTTGATTTTACTGCTACCTTGCTAGGGAAAAGTATCACGGACCAATCAGCTGCAGCTTTGGTTTAAGGCCATACAACAATGCAGGGCTTTCAGAATCATTTTGAGTAGGTGGCTATGTTGAAAAGGTGGTGGTTGTAACGGTGTAGAAGAGAGGGGAGTTGAGTTGATACCTTCGAAAGTTTATAAGTTACACGACTGATTATTTTCATCAATTTCATGAAATACACAACAACGGTAACTCTGAATACCATCATCATTATCTTCGACTTTATCTACTCACCATCCCTCCTATCGAACTTTGAATAAAAATGCTTTGATTAAAAACACTTGATGTAACTTTGCAAGTTACATCAAGTGTTATTAGGGACCTTAAATGTAGGACGGTAACACGATCACGATGACAACGGCCGAAGCAAGCTCCTTCAAATAAATGTTAGTAACAAAACTTGTAGTATTATATCATTCGTATGAATTAAACACAGTGTAAGAAGTTAATATAACAAGCTATTGAAAAGAAATGAATAGTTAAAGACCTATGGGAATTCTTAGAGGTCGTTCGCGTTCTGTTTAACACTGCAAATCTCAGGATTTCAGGTTTTGTGTACAACGTCTGCATTTCGAGAGGCAGCAAGTACCACTTTAAAATTGGGTTCAGTAGATTTCGTCTCAAACGTAAAACAAATCTTTTAACTTCTTACACTGTATTTAATTCATAAGAATGATAATATACGACAGGTTTTGTTACTAGGATTTATTTGAAGGAGTTGTTTTCGGCCCTTGCCATCGTGTTACTGTCCTACATGCTTAAGGTCCCTAATAACAACTAGTTCAATAACATTCATATGCTTTCATCAAAATTCCAGACCACCCCAGCTGAAATCAAATCAAGGTCACTTAGCAGTTCCAGATTTCTTGTTTGTGTTTCGAATAATAAGATCATGGTGTACAAAAAACTTAAAACGTCTGTGATGTGAGTTTACACACACCAGATTTAGTTTCCAATATATTTCAAAATCAGAACATGCATTTCATGAGGAATATAGCAATTTTTATATAGTTGACAATTGTCTCATTTTCAAGAATTAGACATAACCAGCATGTATATTGTATATGAAACATTCAAAGTAACCAACGGTATTTAAACCTCATAGCAACCACCAGAGCTCTAGTAGCAGCCAGCTTATTTTGAAAGGACTGCGTATGAACCAGTATGTATTTGTTGGCCTAAATCCCAAAGACTTTGGTACGGCATTGTGTCTCGGTCAGGCAGCATGAGAATCTGCACACCGTGATTAACAGGTGCACTTATTATTGTATTGTTGGGTGTATTCTAATGCTACACAATGTTCTATGTAATAATTTTGTAATATTTGAAGTATTCATAGTCTTTGTGGGGTAAAACATTATTTAGTCTGTATGCAAAATAAGTTTATTTTGGCATTGGCAGTCCCAAGCAGACTGAAGTAGTAACACTGTTTTGGGGGCAGCCTGAAAAGTTTTGAGGAGCCTATTTGAAAGGACCCTAGGTGTAACTTCAAGTCAGGGGAAAACCAATACATTTCAAACCATAATTTTGTCTAATGGATCTACAGAACTACAAAAGACTAAATATGATATATAATTGTTATATATAGTATATACTATATTATATTATTGTTTGTCTTTGATAGTGTCATTCGATTCCGAGACATACTAGTGCAACAAATCTTTAAACTACTAACCTGATAGATGTTACAGCTGGAGTTTGTATCAGAAAACGATTTGCACTTGTAATACGGCCAAAGCAACGAGAAAAGCGTCCGATGGCGGCCGCCATATTGGAATATTTGCCACCGTTAATACTTAATAGTTACGCAACCAAAAAAATGAAAACAACAATGGCGGCTCGTCGTTCTGAGTCTCCCCGACTCACGGTCACAAATGACATGTATTGTGGAGTGGGGACCGCGGAGCACTTTGTAAATTGATGGGGCTTACGCACTGGGCTTACGTGACTGTCGAAAGCGTGTAGTCGCTTAAGGTTCGCGGGAGCATGCCCCTCCGGATCACAGTGCTCCAGATACGCTTCGAAATTTAGGCCTCCAAATTGGCCGCCAATGCTTCTACAGTTTAACAGTTATCGGGAAACAGTACGTCCTTTTTGCGTCTGACTTTTAAAGTTTGGCCAAGCATTTCTACTACATATACCGAATTTGAACTTTGAACCATTCATTTCCATGTATTCCATTAGAGTATAGAAGCATGACGCTCGCAACAGAAAAACATTATTTTGAATCGAACGGAGCGAATTAATAGAACAATACTCAAAGACAATGCAAAAACGACTAAGCCTGAAACAATGCAAATGTGGTAAAAATGCTTGTAAATTGGTGAAAACTAAGCGTGCTGATCCGGAATTAAATCCAACTACAGAAAAATTATTGGTGGGGCCATGGTTTACGTATGTGTAACTTTTCTTTTGCGAAACGAACTAGGATAGGATAGGATAGGATAAAACTTTACTTAGACACGATTACTTCTTCAGCATAAGCTGATTTCCAAGAAGGGCGTGCAAATTTAAGAAAATACATAAAATTGATAACTAAAAAACGTAGATTGGACAATAATAATATTTATATGCAAAGTAGAATAGGTCTAAAGCGGGCTAGTGTCAGTAATCAACGCATTAAATGTATTCGAACAATATGCGGTTCTCAGATTGCGAGGTAATCCATTCCAGAGTATTGCACAACAAAAGTACCCAATGCTTTTCTTTAAATAATCAGTATTAGGCTTTGGTAAATACACCCCAATTTCATTGTTACGCAAATTTTAAATTTGCTGAGAATTTTCAAAGATTTCGATCAAAGAAACCGGTGTTTATACATAAATTTTGTCTTCACGATCAATCTACGTTCTTTTAAATTCGAACCCAAATGGGATAACACTGCTTCAGAATGTCCATGCTCATTTCTGTAACCTAATATAATCCTTGCTGCTTTGTTGAGCCTGAATTCGGTTTGCAAGCGTGACCCCAGCTGCGTCTCACACAAGGCAGCAATAGTCAAAATAGGGTTGGACCAAAGCATAGTAGACTGATAGAAGCGATTCACGAGAAACACAACTTTTTAATCTTTTGATTACACCAATTCCCGTCGACGCTCTTTTACATACTTCCTCCACGTTCTCCAGGATAAAAATTGATCAATTTGAACACCCAATGATTTAGTTTTTGTTACTCGTAGGGTGCTCGTTTACTTTTTGAGCAAATCTTGCACGTTTTTAGCTTTTCGTATATAAGGTCAATGTCAAAAATGCGAAAACTATGTTGTGGTCTATTTTTACTCTGGATTCCTGTATTTTGAAAAGCATACTTTTCAAAACTGACGAAAGTTTACTGTATGTTATTTCTCTTCGTGCGCAGCAGCCGATGTCAATCTCGCCCCTTGCTTCACGAAAACGTCGCTTTCGGGGCTAGTGCAAATTTAGCGGACACCTTACGCTGCTGACCACTAAAAGATATATATTATATTAAGAACGATGAACCGGCAACCCCACCAAGCGTTGCTAATAAAATATATTATTTGCACGGTCAGCGGCGCATGGTTTCCGCTAAACTGCATTCTAGCGGAATTGTTTAATTTTCTAGCAGAAATAGTCCCAAATTTTTCAGAAGATAATCGATATTTCAATCTGACTGACTTTTTGCTTTGAAAGTTTACCTGTGGACTTTAAATTTCTCCCGTGCGACCCTCATATCGTGTTGTTCTCGCTACGTTTGCAAGTGGTCACCATGGTCACGCCCCGCAATTAGTCCCCTTTATCCATAACTGTAGGGAACCAACTTACATTTACACTGAGTAATATTTTGACAGCTCTAACATACATAGAAGAGCAGGAACAGTTAGCTACTTTTCAAACACATATTCCAAATGTAGGAAAATTGCTCAAATGAAATCAAGACATTAAGATGCAAAAACCCCAACCTACTGTAGACTGTTTAAGATAGACCACACTAAGATCTAAAGGGAGTTACTTCAAAAACACGTGCATGTTTGCACGTCAAGGCAGCTACTATTCTAAGCAGTATAAAAGGCAGTAAAGCAGCTGATGGCTCAGTAGAAAACAAAGTGATGTAGGTATAAAATTAATTACAAGAGAGCAAGAAACACAACCTTTATCTACGACTTATTCACTTTGCAAAATGTGCTATATAAACATGTTGTTGTCATTGAAAATAAAATATAACCGCCACAAGCGAGTCGAGCAACTCATACTGGATAAATGTAAGAACTGAACACAATCTTCAAGGGATTATTTTATTTGAATTCTAAAATGCTTGAAAATCAGAAGTTAATAAATATATGCGTTCGTGAAAACCAAAAAAAATTATTCTAATATACAGTTTTGTGGAAACACCACGTAAATTTACTTATGCAAAGCTGTCGGTCCGTAAACCCGGACTGCGTCATCAGTGTAAAGCAGACTTTTTGCAATCACACGTCTCTTTTAAATTATAAATCTGAAAGCACACAAGACGAATTGCGACAAAGCTGAGCTGGAAAAATCAGCTGTGACTAAACATGCATGGACATTTGACCACCGCATGAAATGGACAAATACGAGTATTCTCGCAAAATGAGAGAATCTATTGAAATTCAAAAACACAAAACGATCGCACAAGAGGGTAAATCACTGAACAGCACTTGGCGTGCTCTCTTTAACGTGCAAAAGAAATTGCGTTCTTTTTGTCTGCGCACGTGCGCAACTGTGACCGTTTATTTGGTCGAATGACGCGAGCGACTGATCACGGCACTTTTAATTTAAAAGAGACGTGTGATTGCAAAAAGTCTGCTTTGCCACAGATTAGAGACACACACAGATGTCCGACTTCCCCGAAATTGCGTAAGTCGATTTCTCTGCGATTTCAATGGCGGCCATTAACCTGGCAAGTGCCCTACAGAAACGCATTCACCCCCCTGAACAAATGATTTTCAAAATGGCGTCCGGGCGATGATGGTCTCTGTGTAGGACACTTGTTAGGTTAATGGCGGCCACTTACGCCAAAATCAGTGGCTTGAAGACTAGGTCCGACATCTGTTAGTCTCTCACCTGTGGCTTTGCACTGATGACGGTCCGGGCTTACGGACCGAAAGCTTTGCATAAATAAATTTACGTGGTGTTTCCGCAAAACTGTATATTAGAGTAGATAATTACCATGCAAACATTCAAAGAACTTAAAAAAATAATAATAGAGCAAAATTTCACACGTTCCTTCAGAAATAGTTAGTACGAAGTTATCAAGTATAGCTATATTTTAAAGATAACTAAAGTTTTATGGCACATTACAAGTGAAATTATTTCCATACAAACGCATTACTTTATTTGACTACTTACGAGTTGCAAAAAAAGCATGAGGATGTAAATCTTTTACTTTGTCGTCGAAATTATTTTCTATCAGTCAAATCGTGCAATTCAAAATTAAATTGATCTACAGCTTAACCAAATATATTTGAAACGATTCATTTTTAATATTTAAATAACATTCTGTATCGTCAAGGTGTTAATTCTGTTTAGTTGGCATCAAATTTTACAGTAATCACCTTGTCATCATTCGCAGAGTGGCTATAATTCTTAAATCTACAATTCTTTGGGATCATCATTTACCCCAAGGAGGCATTTTGAGTCGTTAATGCATTCTCCTTCCTTTATTGGGTAAATTCCGAAAATGCTTAAAAATACTTAAAAAATACAAAAATATAAAAGTGCATTTTGAAGGAGAAAATATCTAACCGAAATTAGCAATTTCAAACATCGTCAAGCCGTTACAAAGTTAAGGATTTCAGCTCATAAATTTCTTGTTGAAACTGGACGTTACAACAATGTTCCATACAGTGATAGACTATGCAATCATTGCGATCTAAACGAGGTTGGAAATGAACAACATTTTTTACTCTCTTGTACAAATGTCAAGTTCACTAACCTCAAAAACAAATTTACTGATACTCTAAACAAAATAAATACCTCTTTCCGCTTATTTGACTCGAACGCGCTATTTAAATATACATTATCAATGCGAGACAAATCTATATTTCAAGTAGTGAGTAAATGCTGTTTTGACATTCTACATGCTAACCTAAGGCTATGTGTACACGGTAACCTTTTTGAGCGTTTTCGTTTGTGTTTTCACACGAAAACGGATGCAAACACTAACAATTTAGGACAGAGGCTGCAGCTAAGTTAATATATTGAAAATATTTTCCCTTTGAAAGTATTAACTAAGCGTTAAAATAATAAACGAGACACAAACGTTTTTGGAAACGCTTGAAAACGGCGCCCGTGTGCACATAGCCTAAGTTGACAAATCTATGTTGTTGTTTTTTTCTTCTTCATCAATCGTTTATACAATAGTTCTAACTTCTTTTTATAAGTATCTGTTGTATTCTCTGTACTAGTGTGAGTGTTGTGTATTCGATGTACCAATTTAAGTATTTTGTTTGAATAAAGTTAATAGTTAATAATAATTTTCGAAAAATAAACAAACTACATATATTAAAGAAACAGGAGCTAAACAAGAGTAATTGCACAAAAGGCAACTATTCGGCTGGAATAGAATTTGAGGCCCTGCGATGCCGATGCAGTGCTCTGCAGGACAATTGAGCTATCCTGACTCAGTTGCTAAAGCACGGTGCACTCTAGAGGTATGTGTTTAGCAAAGTGTCATTCGTGGCTGTTGGCGTGAGCAGAAAACCCTAGTGTGCGGTGCACTTTTGTAAGTTTTCAGTCACTCGTGTTTGTTTTAGGCGTCACGGGTGACTGAACACTTATTAAAGTTTACCGCACACTAGGGCTTTCTCCTAACGCCAACAGCCACGAATGGCACTTTGCTAAGCCGATAGCTCTAGTGTGCGCCAGGCTTAAGAGCTAGCCACATGCAAAAATTAAAGGCATACATTAGTTCGTTTTTGAAGCATCTATTTAAATGTAGGGTGTCCCAACGAAAGTAAATTGACTAAACTTCAAGTTAGAGAGACAAATGCAAACGAGTGCGCATGTAAGTATGAGTAAAACGGTCAACTTATTGCTGCATTTTAATATTTTTCTTCGTTAGACTTTTAGTTTCACTCTTTCACTAAAAGAATATCTACTTCCTCAAAGTTACGGTGTCACACTGATGGTAGAACTAGAAATATTCATGAAAGCGCAGCTTCTTAGTGGATCATGCATGACGAAGTGTTAGCGAACAAGGCGCTTATTGGTTATACATCTCATAACTACTGCATATTCCGTGATTCAGTGATTCATTCATTCTTGTGCAGAAAATTCTCTCTGCATTTTACTTTAAATGTAAAAAAACGCCGAATACCAGCTTCTAACTTATACAAGTGCGAAATTGACAAAATCTACCCTAAAGGCTGTTTTGGAGTACACGCACATAAAAGTTTAATTCCTTCCAAGTTTTACAATTTCTGAAAATACTTCGACAACTAGACTCCTAATTATTTAAAGTTCAAAACTTTAAACAATTCTTCTTGCAAATGTTTTTACATAGGGTTTAATACAATTTAAACTTTTACGTGCAAATAGGTGCGTGTCAAAAACGCGTAACTGGAAAGCAGCCTTAACGTCTAAGAATTAAGTGATAATCATAAATGGATCAACCAAGAATCAAAAAGCTTTCACCCCACTTATATACACCTCTAGCGCCTTCAGGCTCTGATTTCCCTGGACCAATGAAAAAGGTACAGTTCTCTGCACAATTAGGTTTTGCCATGCAATGAATAATATAAGGGCAGAATTTTAACACAGTGGGTATTGGTATTGACTTAACAATTTCTCTCTCTTCCCAGAGAATGTTGTACGTGGCAATTGCGCAATGTCAAGCGTGATATCACCAAATAACTAAAATGTTTATGGTCCTGATTTTCAAACTGAGAAGTTAGTTGACCATGAATTACTTACACACCATGTACAAAAGCGTCGTCTAATCACGCAGATGATCCATAATATTTCAAGAGAAATCATTCAATCATATTTTATTCCACCTAATATATGTCTATTCCAAAACCCTATATCATGGTGACTATATTCTCTTTAAAAAGCAACCAAACTGTTACTGTTGTATGATGTGCCGAATGTCTAATATTTGTTTGGAAAATATATCCGTGAAATTTCAAGTCATTTCGTTGACCAATAACGGTGTGATGCTTGCTAAGCTAAAAGTGGATGACTTGGTCTTTGACCCTACATTCTAAACTGTACGACCAAAATAATAGTCCTATATCAAATATAGTTTTCTACTTTACGATCGTCTTCATGGGTGGCTCCCTAGAGTTTTTTCTCCGGGGATATTTTGATCGTATAAACAAGAAAACTTGAAATGCCGAAATAATATTTTGGTCGCAAAACAAACGATGAATATCTTGCGTTTCCTTCGGTGAACTTTTCTCATACTTGGCACATCGATTGCTTGTGGTTTACTTGTTTATTTTCCAGATTTTAAAAAAATTAAATCGATACGTTTTTGAGTAATTCGCAAAAATTTACTATGGAAAACTCCTTCGATTTATTTTTTTCAAAATTGGTGTGTAAGTTTAGAAGGGTAAAAACTTTCTTTGTGCAAAATATGAGAAAAATTCACCCAAGGAAACGCAAGATATTTAACGTTTGTTTCGCGACCAAAATATTATTTTGGCATTCAAATTTACTTGTTTATACGATCAAAATACCCCCGGAGATAAAACTCTAGGGGCCACCTTAAATCATTCGCACACGCCAGGATCACGCGTGAGTGTACACGATCGTTTCTAGCTTCCCATGTGTAGTAGGTTTATAATCAACAACGGTTTAGTGGTGCCTTTACTAATATTCCATGTAGATATTTTAAAACCGAATCAATGAGGACTATTTCTATGGCTACGTTTGATGGGTATTTGATAACTATTGTGCAGTGAAGTGCAATTCAACGACTTATCATTGGATATTACTGATACACGTTTAAAGACTATGGGATAGTTGAATTCAGTCGAAATAAATCGTAATTCTGTAGAATTTCAAGATCTGCCGAATACTATTGAAACACATTCAGTTCTCCTTCCTTCATACATGCTCACAAATCAAAGAGGAAATTCGTTATGGACCAATCACGGCATTTTTTTTTACATTTTGGCTCTCAACCAATCGCAATACAGGAAACGGAAAATTGCTAACAAAGGAAGTGGGAAAATATTTCGAATAGCGTACACAAATTTGGGTAACCTGTGTTTGACTGCGTTGCATCTAAGAAGTTCCACATTTTTTCTGCATATTTTTGTTTTAGTGTGAGCGCAGACAAGCATTTGAAATTCAAATACACGAGCATTTGGCAGTGTACTGTATTGATTTTACTGCCAGTGAGTTCAGTGAAGGACTGACAGATCATGTAACGAGAAAGTGCTAATAATGATAGACACCATACACTGACGCCACACAAAAGAATGTATCCTGAATAAAACAAGAAAAGAAAATTAACTTCCTGAAGTTAGCGTTCACGCTACCCTCATTATTCCATACAAGAGCTTTTCATACCGTCATAAAAATATCTTGTGCATAATTGTCGGTATCTGAGTCCCAAAGACATCGACAAGCAAACCTAGAAAAATTCACACTTTGAGCTGCCGTGGTTTCAAAAAGTGAAATACGATTTTTTAAAATCATGATTCAAGATCTCTCATTTCGGGACTGCCGAGTTTAGCGTTTTGGGCAATTAAGAAGTCGCAGAGAGTCGCAGATAGCTGCAGTCGAAGAGGTTTAGTGATGTAATTTACCAAAAAGACGTAAGTATTCTCAAGGGAAATAGGTCCGGTCCACTCCATTGCAGTTTGCTTACCCTACTGCTTTTCCAAATATTGAGTTTTCATATCACGTTAATGGTGTCATGTCGGATGAATTCGAGTATTTCATCACAGATTATCCTTGTTTACAATCCAAATTTCATCCGACATGGCGAAAATCTCTTCCTTTATCGAATCTCACGAAAATAGCCGCACACCATCTATATCATCAAAGCCAGAGTGTGTGGCAAAGCATCTTCGGTATGGGAAAAACGCAATGGCAAGAAACTGACATCCATCAAAGATGGCGTTTTTTCATATTTTGGTTATGCAGTTGTCTTGGAAAAAATGTCCATTGTGTTTGCCCCACTTACTAAAATGGTCTTATGGACCTTGAAAAAGCGTATGATACAAAATTAAAGTTGCAGTAGATCTATCAGTATAACAGTTAATATGGAGCTCTTACTTTACTCCTTCTCCTCGTTGTTCTCCAATGACAACTTGTACCAAAATCTTGTATCTATCCAGATTAAGTTCTGTAAAAATGTACGTCTTAAGCTGGCATCATGTTGAACTATGTGAAAGAGTGGATACCTGGGGCCGGTTGCTCAAAGCTGGGTTAGCGTTAACCCTGGGTTAACGAAAAGTTTGAAGCAAAATTTTTAACTGTACTTGTTTACTCGCTTGACAAAAATTTTCCACAAAACTAATCGATGTAAAAAGAAGTCTTTATTCGCAAAGGTTTGAAACAGATGGACATACAGAAATGCGCAAACCAAACAGAGCTCTGGTTAAATTTTAACCCGGGGTTAACGCTAACCCAGCTTTGAACAACTGGCCCCTGGCGGAAATACTTGGTCCAACAATATTGCTAATGCACTCGCCAGTCAACCTACGCGATCACATACGCTAAAAGGAGAAAAATCTCAGCAAAAATCGCCCTTGTAAACGGGCTTTAAAAATCATGGTAGACTGGTATTCATATCGTCTTAGTATTTAACAATAGACAAACAGACCAGAAATTACGAAAAGGTGACAAATTAACACATAAATGAACATACACCATAGCCTGCATTTATTAAGTTTTACAAAATTCTTTTAACTACACTTAATACAACATGTTTTACATTAACCTTTAACTTTGTGCTTAATGGCTTCGGACAGATTTTTTGACCAAATAGTACATTCCTCACTGTTGTATTGTTTGCCATTGAGTTCTTCATTTAAAACATCATGAATTAAAGATTTCACAGTAACCGGACGAAATCTAATGGACAAGGAAAATATGGTTGTATAGCATAATTTCACCTTTACCATTATGTAACATATGTTTAATACCTTCATTACCTTGAGGCATAAAAGGTATAAAAGTACTGCTATCACTCTTCTACAACATTATCTGGCATTACATGGCCTTATATTGAGATATTCAATGTTGAGAATCAAGGGGTGCTCGTGAATACAGGGTAGTAGAGCTGATATGTTTATTCAAAATGAAATCTGGTAAAAAATCAGCACAAGTTGCTACACTGTGTTTCATGCAGAACGATCATCAGACAACTGACGGACTTTAGTGTTTTTGTCCTACTAAAGCGTTCTACCAAAATACTAAATATTCTATTAAAATAATACCAAATTTTCTATTTAAATAATGCTAGGGAGTTCCATAGAACTAATACTAAAAGCTTCGATTAAAACGATGCTAAGACGTCATATTAAAACATTGCTGAAATGTTTTACTCGAGTGATTATACTGCTTTTGGGGAACATTATACACTTTAAAGGGCAGACACAAACTTTGTTTGCTGCAGCTTAATTTTTGTACCAGTACAACTACAGGGCTTAACTTACACCACTGTGTTGCAAATCTAACACAATGGCAAAAAGTATTATTTTTAACATAGTGCTACGTTAAATCAGTTATCAGAAAGCTGACTACAAAAGCCAAAGACCTGATAACAGACCATGCGGCCAGACCATAGAAATAGTAGATATAGAGATATAGAATGCGTACTTGGTCACAAGTCATGTCGCCAAGTTTTTTTGCTCTTGCCCCAGTGGCTTGCCCTTATATATTTGCCATCAGGTGTAGCAGAGGTGTGGGGGGCCCTGTTGACTGTTGTCATGAGCCGCAGTGGTAAGCCATGGGCGATGAGGCCCCCAACTGCCAAGGGCCCACTAACAAGCGCTACACCACTGTTTGCCATATTGAATTTGTCTTAGGACTGAGCATTATGCTAAAAACATATTTGAGAACTCCACAAATAAGAAAGTTTCTTGGTCTAGTCTACACTATAATGGCAGTAGATTATAACTATTAGGCTTTTACAGATGAAAACCAACCAGTTAACTACATAAAACAACGTCGGCAAGGCAAGAATTGCAAACTGTTTAAGACCAACGGAAATATATTAATGGCAGTTTTTGAAAGTATCACTAGCCGGGTTTAATATTGTATTCCTCTGATACTTATAAGACTAATTTCTTGCCCAATATTTTTCTTTGTTAAATAAGCATATTTATTCTTGAAAAAGTGTTTTATGCACATGTTTCAGCAAAAACTAGTGGTTGAGTATAAGTTCGTAATATTGTTAAATTAAACAATCAAGTACACAAAGTTTTTTAATCACCTGAAAGTATAAAACATGAACTTTCCACCATTACCTTGTGTTTTTCTCAACAAAGTTTAATTACAACCAAAACTTGCTTTGTTTTTGTAGAAACTACTAATATAAAACAAGCGAAATTCCTCGACACAGGAGTCTAGGACCAATAAAAATGCCCTTATAAATCAGCCCTTTTGTGGTGAAAAACTTTTTACTGATAAGAGTACGCATTCTAAGTCTATTTTTTCTACAAGCCAGACTAATTAAACCATGCTAGAACAAGCAGTACCTGAACTACTCATATCCTCTAATATACAGTTTTGTGGAAACACCACGTAATTTTAATTATGCAAAGCTTTCGGTCCGTAAGCCCAGACCGTCAT
>JAOBYK010442900.1:0-14445 GCA_025434845.1 Phenganax subtilis | reverse complement strand
GAAGGTCCGGGCTAACGGACCGAAAGCTTTGCAATAATAAATATACATGGTGTATACCTCAAACGATTACTGATACAAAGCAAAATACTAGCTACATACCGCCAGCACCAGGCGGGGTCAGTTGAGCAGGTTGTTCAGTGAATTCTCGATCAAAATATGATGTATCCTGAGCGTCTTTTATTGAAGGAACATAGGGAGGTTTGACCTGCAAATAATGCACATGTTGCCATAAGATAAAAACTATAGAAAAATGAAGGAGAGAACCTTGACATTTTACATGTTATTCACAAAAGATGAAAAGTTTACGATGAAGTCGAGTATTGCTGCAAACCTTTTTATTGAGGACATCATCCCATCTGACATCTGCGAAGAATTCATGTCGCTTTATTTGATGAGCGTCAGATATATCCCCACCGAGCCTGAAAAGACAATGTCCTCATGTAATCTAAGTACTAGTACACACGCATCTTGTTAACTTAAATCAAACAAACGTGACAGTCAATTGTACAGAGTGTTCTGGAGGGCGTCCTAAGCTTTAAGGCCCAGTTTGAAGATGGAATTTTTCATGTGCCAAACCTAATACTAATGAGTAAATGCCTTTGTTTAGGTTCATTTCCAATCGATTTGGCACATGAAAAGTTCGACGTTTGATGCGGGCCTAATTAACGAAATGAAAACGTATCCTATTTTAATAACACTTGTCGTTTCCACAAGAGAACTAATTGTCAAATAATAACGCAAATTATTTCATTTAACTAAATCACTGAGTGATACAAACACAAGTTGAATGTATGATATGGAATCCCTGTGTCAATTCAAGATGTTCTTTACCTCATGAAATTAGTCGATACGAATTTTCTCTTCTCTAATTTATGAGAAATTTGGATAGGAGTGCAATGAGTTTATCTTAGTGTGTGCTAATTATACAACCGCCTTCGTGACTCGAACAAACAAAAAAATTTTACGAGTTCAGTCAAAGATCAATGTTACGGGAACAGGAAATCAAGAGCAATCATATCAAATAACCAAAGTTTTGTGACGGCCAAACCACATTCATCCGCTCTCCCGTTTGTTTGAATGTCCTAATATGTTTTGGTATTACTTTTGTGCAAGGTGTACCGTTTTTTAGGGTTCTTCTCCAGTAATCCTGCGAGCACAGACTTGGAAACATCTGATAAACGTTGAGGAAACTTCACATCTTCCTATAAAACATAATGAAGTTTAGTTGTACGAGCCCCTTGACAAAAGGAAGTCTTTCCGATCATAATACACATTAACGATACGAGTATGGACTAAACTACTGAAATATCAGATGGAGCCATAGAGTCATTCTACAGGTTTTCAATTTTTTTAGTATGAAATATCAATCTATGTCTTACCGTAAGAATCAGTTCAAACAATACTTCATGATCTCGACTGTAAAATGGCAATCTTCCGCACATCATTTCATACATCACAATGCCAACACCCCACCAATCAACCGAGCGTCCATAATCACTGTCTTCCAACACCTGCATGGGCAGAATAACAAGTTCCAGTCTAGTGCCATTATCAGAGGCTCTGGTTTCATATGAAAATGACTGTAACTACAGTTCTACTAATTAAAAAACAACATTTTTACACTCTGTACTGGTGTTTTTATGTCTTAGTAAGAAGCTACATAGTTTGGAGTCATTTTCCAAATGGAATTTCTCTGTAAGCTAACCTCAGGAGCAAGATATTCAGGTGTCCCACAAAAAGTCCTCGTTGTAGCACCGTATGTTATTTCTTCTTTACACAATCCAAAATCTGTTATCTTGATATGACCATCTGCATCCAGTAGCAGATTTTCTAACTAAAATACAGAAAGAGCCTTCAGGGAAATGGTCCACAGACAGAACATACTTCAGCAGACAATGGACCTCACTGTTTACTCCAAATTCTACCCAATGACCTCTTTTTCATGTTTTCTTTTTGTCACAGTGGTGATACAGGAAATTTATATTCCATTTCTTCACATAAATATATGACTCTCTTTCATGTGAGACGAAATACATGCATGTACTTGTTATTAATTCCATTGTGCACGAAACAGGAGGAAATGATTTACATGGAAACAAGGCCATAGCATAAACTTCAAAAAGCAGTAACATCCATTATGGTATACCCAACTACCATACTTAAACTGCTGTTGTCATTTTATTCTATCTGGACAATTATTTATTACAGTGTGGCTAGCAGTACCTTAAGATCTCTATAAACAACGCCTTGTTCATGCAAATATTGTACAGCAAGAATGATTTCTGTAGCATAAAACTTGCTCCGTGCCTCACTGAAAACCCGTTCTTTTGACAAATGGAAGAATAACTAGTAACGAAAAATAAAAAAGTAGATTCAGCACAGAGCTAAAAACTTTGCACTATGTTATTTGATTGAAATCAAAGTCAAAGCTTTAGTTGATGGTGATAACAGGTAGGTCAGCTATACACAATACAGTTAGTTCAAGCTTACATTACCTCTCCTCCGTTAACATATTCCATTACAAAAACCAGTCTGTCTCGCGTTTGAAATGAGTACCTCAGCTCCTATAAAGTTTAAAATGGTTGGAGGAAAGGACTCACACTGATGTTATTAAGCAAGGCTGAACTTACTGTGAGAAATGGATGTTTGCAATGTTGTAGCACGCGGTTTTCTGTTAATGTGTGAACAACTTCATCCTATAAGCCAGCAATTACAAAAAGGAATCAAAACTCATTTCAAAAGACAGTGCAATCAAACAATGCAACTAAACTTAAGAACAACTATTTGTAGGCTAATATGTAATCACTAAGTACCTTTGCAACTATGACTTCTTTTTTCAAAACTTTCAAAGCAAACAATTCCCCACTGGTTTTCTGCTTAGCCAGCATGACCTTAAGTAAAAAAAAAATCACACTAAAGTCAACGTCATGGAAAATCAAACAAAATCAGACCATGACATGTTTCATACCTTTCCAAAAGTGCCTTTGCCAAGTACTTTTAAAATTGCAAAGTCTTCTAATGACTAAAGCAAATCATTAGCAGAACATTAATTAGTGTCCAGGCAAAGACAAGCCTGAAATTACAGTGCACATGATGGCTATTCAAATAGGATACTAAAGGCCGTTTTCCACTTCGCCCGTACCGTAGCGTAACGTAGCATATCTCTTTGTTTGGTGAGCACCAGAGCGTAACTAATGACTTTAGAACAAAGAAATACGCTATGTTACGCTACAATACGGTTGAAGTGGAAACCGGCCTTAAATATATCAATATCTAATATTCTACCATTTTTCGTCCTTCAGAGACATGTTTTTCTTCTGGTAATGACTTTTCTTTTGCATGAATATTGTTGGACACTTCTTGGATACAACGCAACCAATCATCTCTGATGCAAATATAATATCATCACACACTTTATATTTGCAAACCAACTAACAAACAAGCGTTGGGTTTCTCAGTAAGCGTAGCTCTTAGGGAAATTAATACAATGGTCAAATTGATATCGACAAGTTATCCTTCACCTTTCATGATTAGTCTCAACGTGAAAAAGTCGTTCAACCAGCGTAGTCCATTGGTAACATCTGAAACAAATTTAAGATGTCTTGTTTATCAATAGAATGAAATCGAAAATCTGCTTGCAGTTTGTCTTTTACCTTACAAAGAATGAATGAGGTTTTGGTTTCTCTGCTCTGACAATCTGACATTCTGAAAGTAATTAAAATACAATAAAATTATACTATTATGTTTTCGTATTTCTTCAAAAAGGGCTACAAAACAATTAGACAATTTGAAGGCAAAGACTTTTCTCTCCAGATCATACTAACTTTGAACTGTGAAATTGTTTAAAGGTTCTTCATCAGTCTTTGCTGGATCTTTATACCCCAAAAAACTGCCATCGCTCCAAAGCTGAAAGTATCGTGGCCGCCAATTTTTTATGTACTCTCCTAAGTATTTAAATAAATGTGCTTAAACAAACACACAGTCTCAGGGTAAACTAGCTTCATTCCACAGTTGCACTGGATTAAAAGAGTTGAAATAACAGCCTTCTGCTTCACAACACACCTCTTTTCTGCAGCCATCCTTCTTTCACTATCTTGGCACCAGGTGATTGCTTATCAACAGGCATTTTCCTTTAGAAACAAAAACCAAAATAATTATATTTCAACTATTCTACCTTATAATTAGAATTTAGAAAATTAGTAATTAGAACAGTATGGAATGTATCAAATTACTAATTAGGACAGCTTGGAATGCATCTATTTTCACTCTAAACAATGCGTTAGAAATTGAAACAATGCCCACGGAAATTTTACAAGAACAAAATATTAAAATAGCTTTCTTTGTGATTTAAAGAATAGAATTTAAAGTATTCTTAGTAAAGGCTACGATCACAAGACTCTGTTTATTCAACAGGAATAACAACTATGCATTTTATCAATTTTGTAAAAGTTTGTTTTATGTAATGAACAAAATTGTACAGAAATATTCATTATTTCATCTTTACAAACATCCGCCGGTAAAGAAACTCCCAAAATACTATATATTTATAAAGTCGGCAAAATCTCCGATTGTATTCGGAGTAAAAGCCAATTCTACACTACACACGATACAATCTAAACCACTGTTTGACAAAATGATATAGCTTTGTTTCAAAAAACCATAATCTTTGATCTTGAATAGATATTTGTAAATACAGACAACGCGTAATGACGAATCATAGATACTTTATCCAAAAATAGCAAAATATATTCGCCTTTAGACGAAAAATTCTAGAGCAAGACACGAAGAAATTGACTGATATGTTCTTACTAGATTCTTTGCTAATATATCGCTCAACGAAACACTTCAAACTACCAACAAACGATGAAGATAAGAGCGCAACGCAAATGCTCAAATCCAGGAAAAAGCTGGCCACAAATCAAAGTAATCTCGGCATCATAAAACCACATTTAAATGCAACTTAAAACGTTATTTGATAAAGCAATATACAAGTTATATGAAATATATCTTCCTAGTGAAAACAAAAGGGTGTAAACAGCTACAAACCTGTTACTTTGAGACTAAAATTGCCAGAAATTGAAGACAACAAACGTCAAAGCAAAGGAGGTTTTAATTTCAGACTATTCACACGCGAGACGTTCCCAGAGAAAAAACACGCGTGTATTATCATGCGTGACGTCCGCAAGAGTTGTTGTTCATGCGCAGTTTCGTGTCTTGCGAACCTTTGTAAATGACTGCAAGAGATTCAAGGAATTGAAACATTACATAAGACAAGATTGTAATGGTATCAAAAATTTCATAAACCTTTTAAAAAAGAGTAGGCAAAACTTGTTTCCATTAAATACGCAATGAGAACGATGTATTTTCAAGCAGTGTATTTCTTCAATTTCTGCTAGGATGCAAATTTTATTCACTATTTTTACCTCTACATCAGAATTGTCCTGTTTTCTACAACAAAATAAACAACTACAAAAAAAGACAAAGTAAAGTATGGTTTTCCGTCCACAAAGACTAAAATAGTGAAGTTGTTTTTCCGATGAAAAGTCCAACAATTACTTGTCAATGTTCAATGAATTTCACGTCGTAAAATGCACGTGCGTTAACGAGTTTTCATCCCGAGAGTGTTTTCATAATTAAAACAAGCGATAAACGAAGAGAAATGAAGCAAAATATGAACGATAAATACTTTTGAATTTAATTACTTTGCCAACTTATCGTAACTATTTTAAACAAAACAACTGCCAAATGGGATACTTTATTGAAAATGGTCATCAAAAACACAGGGGACTTATCCTGTGGTTTGTCTTGACAGTTGCAGTTTTCCCTACTAAGTTTATTCTAAAATTGTACTATTTATCAGTATGGTAATGTTCCCTATAGTATAACGTTGCCTAAAATTCAGTTTTGCTTTAAGTCTCTCTCTATAAAGACTCAGTGTTCTGTATACTGGCTATCAGTGTAGCAACGTAGTACTGTCTTCTGATGCCCCTCGTTTTGTTTTCTATAACAGCTAGTAAAGCCAGACGGTAATGTTTGTTAGGAACAGATTGAAGATTGCCACAAGTGTCAATATCCGCTTGGCAAAAAGACTATACACCTGCCAAAACATTAAAAACTAATATTCCATGTACAAACCATCAAACGTTTTGTTTCAAGCAATATTGATATTACTTCACTTAAAAATTCAGTCTGTCTGCGCAATTAAATTTAAAATCGAAAAAAATGGATTGAAATCCTAGGGACCAAATTTTCATAATTTTGTCCTCAGATTTCTCGCCTTGAAAACGTTGTTAAGTGTTACCAAATAATTTAGAAATGTTGTTGAGCATCTTTTTGTGCTTTTTGGTAAATGATGATATTTTGGAATAACGGTTCGTCTAATTATAATTTGCACAGGGACTAGACAGTCACGATAAGTTTATCTTTTCGTCTAAAGAATAGCCGAACATTGCATTGTCCCGTGACTAATGTTTGAATATTGAACGTTTCATGCTTTTAAACCACAAAAATAAAACCACATAGCAATAATTTGAAGTGCATATCTACTTCACAAATACGGTTGTCCCACACTGAAAACGAATACGGGCAAAGTTATATAAGTTTTACTAATTAACTCTACGTTGACTCAATTCCTCTTAAAATTTTTAGTATCCACACAAAGTAATCTTATCCCAGTTGTTATGCAATTTTGAAACTGAAAAACAGGACCTGTTGTTCTTCACAGATGCTTGTCTTTTAAAAAAATATAAATACAGCTCACGGAAAAGATTTGAAAAGCAAACAAAATTTGATGGCCAATTTTCTAATGCTATTTCCACAGCACTGTTTCAACTTTTTTCAGTCCGTCTTAAGGCAGACGATTTTATTCGTCAACGGGAGACCTTTTCCGAATAAAGGGTTAATCGACTTATTATAGTTTTCTTAAAATAACGACAATAAAATGGCAATATCCCGCGGTGCAGTTGCATCGTATTACGTGCTATTCCACAAAATATTATGCAATCTGTGGTCAGCTTTTAATTTAGCGTCAAACAACACAGTGAAAATATAAAGTTTGCAAGAATTTTGAGTATATAACGGGTAGCAGTTCGTGCAATTTCTATTTCTGCAAAACTTATAAGTGAAGTATAGAGTCAAGTCAATGGATCCCGAGGCAACAGCATGATTATTTAATGGAAGGGGTAATATCATAAGACGTTACTCGTTGACAGAAGTTTCATTGATTTGCAAAGATAAGGAGACTGTTTTGCACGCGAGGCGTAGGAAGACTGCTCAGTAACTCTCGTGAATTGTTGCTAGCAAAACAGCTGTTTACAAGAGTTGGCACACATTCACAAGCTCGACCTCGGCTGATGCCACTGTCTCCAATTACGCAACAACACCGCTTGCACGTGATTGGCTAAAGCAGGAAGCATTAAAAATGTAACATAAAGAACGTTCGCGAGATGATATGGACAAAATTGAAGCGGCTCGCAAGCTGATAAACAAAAGTACTAGGCTAGCATGACAAGCACAGATTCCACGCTAGCCGGAGAAGTCGAGCAAGCGCAAGAAGACAACGAGAAGGATCCAAATAGCATTCAGAATGGATACACGACTACAACAGAACATATCACGAAGAAATCGCAATGGATGAGCTCAAAACAGCCCGTAGTCGTAAATAGCGCAAACGCGGCAACGAAATTTAAGAATAAAGGTAACACGAATCAACAAGAGATGAACAAGCAATTGAGCTATTTCAATATGCAGAAAAACGCTTATTTCAAAGGAGGTTATCCTGATGCAAGAGCGTATTATGGTTGGGGTTTAAATCCAATGCGATTCCCTGCCCTGATTTATCCACACTCTTTTCTCGGCTTCACTCCGACTGTCGCATGGATGAAGACAAATGATAGTAACGCCGAGCAGGCAAGTAATAATGAGAAAATCGATAAGTGGAAAGATAGAAAAGACAACAGTAATAGCGGTGAAGTGAGTAAACGCGAGACACCAGCTTTGGTTTATGGCGAAGATAAAGTGAAGATTGAAACGTCGAAATCGATGCACAGCGAAGATGAGGGGTTAGTGCTGGACGAAAGGGAGAACATCAAACGTTCTCACGAAAAACTTCAAAATCTTAAAGCACAGTCGGAACGAAGCAGTGTGATACAAGAAAACATAAGCATTCAAGCGAAGCAATCGGTCATCACACTAGCTCAGGATTCAACAAAGAGTACAGACCAAGAGCAGAGCAAGCCTGCAAAACGTGGCCGTGCTTCGACAAGACAAATTGAGAAGACGGATCAATACTGGGATCGTCGGAAGAAGAACAACGTATCCGCCAAAAAATCACGAGATGCAAGAAGACAACGTGAAGCGATGACTAACCAACGTTCAGCCATGTTGGAAACAGAGAACTTAAGACTTCGCGCAGAACTGGCCACGTTGAAAGATGAGAATATGAGACTAAAACAACAACTGAAAAGCATGAACGGTACATGAATTACATTCTGTATGTACTGTAATGTAAAAAAAGTAAGTAGTCGTATAATAAAGTGCAGAACACTTGCCGGAATTTACTCAACCGTGCCATGATTTATAAACATAGCTTGAAAATGAGTGCTATTTCGCTTAAAGTAGACATAGATTCTTAGTATTAAAAACAGTCGTTGTTGAAAAGTATAGAGACGAAAAAAGTAAAGCCCGTATTACCTCGTGTATTACGTTTCAAAGTCGCAATCCTTGCCTTCAAATGCAGAAAATTATATCTTATGTAATGTGTAAATACGATACGGTAATATAAGCAAAGTTGACGTAAGCTGTGTGTCAGTAAGTTATATAAGAAACCCTCAACATGTAAGTTAAAAGCATGCAAGCTATCACGTATTTCGAGAAAGGAGTTAGATTTTTATCAAATTGGGATAGCAGGTCGAAATGAAAAAAACCTAGCACATGCATCTAACTATCTATCGTGTTTATTGCATCACCTATAGTCTAGAAAAGTAAACACCTTAAGGCCCATAAGCCATTATCATTAACGTTTGTTTGTGCGCCATGTACACCTGCGCGCATTCTTAAATATTTTGCACAAAATTTTCAAACAAAACCATAGAATTTACAAAGTATATTGGGTTTGTATAGTCCGCATTTTGTGTAAATAATCGTTTATATAGTATATAGAATATTGTGTGCAAACTGGTGACTCCAGTGATTGGCCGATGAAATAGACATTACGTGTAATATTTTAAAACAAAGTCTAATGTTTCATGCGTCCTTGTCGCGTGTATGCGCGTGTTTTTTTCCCCTGAAAAGCTTCAGTCATAAGACAACGTTTCCTGTGACATGCATGCTATATATGTATCATACAGCATTGTATAATTCAGTTGGTTTAGCAATGGACTATGAACTATAAAAGTGAAAAGATGACAGAGAAATATTTTACGCAGCTGAAACAACTGGAAGACGTTCATGAACGTTTTCCACAATAACAGGGCTTGCAGCGACAATTATCTATGCAAAGAGCAAACTGAATACGGTGTAGCATGCTTATATAATGTCACTATCTTTTGTTGATTCTTTTCAATGGAAATCTTTGCAAATTTTCAAGCGCGCTTTTGAGAAACTTGAAGCAGCAAATTTCCGGCGATTCGCCATGCACTCCTTGCCCTGTGGAAATCCTAATCTGCGCAGCGCAGTGTGAAGTAATTTGTTGGCAAAAATCGAAGTGGGAGTGACTTCAACTCAAATTAGAAATCGGGAAGAATCTTCAATCAAGTGAATTTTTCAAAACACCTGATAAAATGGACGATACAGCAAGATACAACACGAGACCGCTTCCTGACTGCGTTTCATGCACGCGACTTTCACGACTATAGCACAACATGTCTCGTGTGAATTAAGCCTCTGCTGGCTCTTGGATAACATCTGCGCTCGAAATGAATTTCGTGCAAGAACGAAAAAAATCATTCCTGAAATGGTTTGGACACTAATATCTTAGAAATTGCAATGCAGACGCTTTCAAAATATTTTAGCACATTTTCTCCAAAGTTTCTACAGAATTTTTTTGCAATTGTAGCTAGGCAAAGCCATTTCTTTTTTAATTAATAATCTCCGAGAGCAGACTAAAAATACTTGCCGAGAGTACACATGATGAAGAGATTTCAAACTATTTTCCATTACTTCAAACAAATGTTATCTTACCGACTTACGAACATTATAATTACAAATCTTAGAACTTTTATCAATACATCTCAGTTAAAAAATCAGTGCCTACGATCAATTCGTTGAATTTCTGATGAATGTTGACCAAGTCATTCTCAATTTATCAATCGTGCCTTGTGTAACGTCGTACATTTCTCTAAGCTGTAGTTAGTTAATTAAGAATTGCTTCATTAAATTTGATAGCATGCTTCATTAGTAAAGTTAGTTTGGAGAATTAAAGTTGATTAAGTTCATTTGCCTCATTAGACAAAGTTTCTTCGCGAAGCTTAATTGCTTCATTAGGTAAATTAGCTTCAACTTACTTCATTAGGTGAAACTTTTCATTAAGTTTATATCCTTTATTATAAACTGATAAATATCTAAAATATCGCAAACAAATATATCATGCTTTGTTTTGGAAATTCCACCTCAATCAACATTTAATTTTCCTATTGATGAATAATTACAGAAAATAACACGTTTGTGATAAATCTTTTTGTTTCATTCAGTAAAAGTATAAAAGTCTTGTCCTCATGAAAAAATTTTTTTATTGAAATAAACAATACAGTTCGCTAAATATTTAATGAAAAATGATTGGCAAAACCGAATTTACTAATGAGAAAATATGTTTTTGTCTTCACAACACTGTAAGTTTTAATTGATTTTGATTATGACGACATGTACCCGCATAAACAATCACTGCAATTAAAATATATTGCGCATATCATGGAATCAAAGCATATGCTGAAGTTTCTGTCGTAAACAATATCAATCAGTGCATTTCGCTTTTGCAATCTATCAGCCGCCATCATCTACGCGAAGCCGTACGTTTTATTAAGCAATAAAAATAAAAACTTTACATTCAAGGCGTTGCGTTCAAATAATACTGTATATGTGAAAGTAAAATTTCACGTCAAAAGAGAGCGTGTAGTCTATTAAGTAAGGGAAAAGTAATTTGACGTAAGAACGAGCGACTGTCCAATAACACTGTTCGACTGCGTAGTTGTTTTTGATGTTGCCGACATCTTATTAGAAGACAATAAGCCTTTGACGATTTAGTGAGTGTGAAAATTGATGTGATCATAAAATCGCGTTAAAAATGTAAGGATTGTTTCCCAGAATTGTCATCGCGCTGATCGTATTTCACTACAATAAGTGGGAAAGCATATAAATATATAAAAATAAAGCTGCTTATCTTAACGTCACTTCGACATCTCTTTCAATACTGACAAATTTGAGGGCGTCCATCGCGCTGTACCTGAAACAGTAAACATACATAGATTATTACAAAGGGGCCAAACAACTTATGCCATAGGCGCAAGTTTTTGTAAGTCTTTCTATGTAATGGCTACACTCCATGACAAGCAAAGTAGTAATACAACGTCATGCTGTTGTGGGACGTGCTCAAGTGAATGAATGTTTTGTAAGTTTCTCGACGAGCAATAGTGGAACAAAAGTGAGGAACTGAGAGTAGTAAAAATGCTATGAGAGGATAGAATATGAGAATGTGGTATTTATAGTCGAATATACAAGCTCCCCACTCCTCATTGACCACGGTAGGATTCGAATCAGGGACCCCCTCAGCATTCTTCCAATACACCTGGTACACGATGTACATATACAGGGGAAGCTTTCTTACTTTACCTGTAGTCAAAAAAGAGTTCGTCAGCGGCTTCTATATTTCTTTTTGCAAAGATCCCAATACGATGATCTCCATTCACCATCATGACTTTCAAACAAAGATGAATATTTTGAATACAGAGTGAACATACAACAAAATGAACAAACATATACCTTTGGCATAGCAGTTTGGATTGATAGAATGATTTGCAAAACGCATTTTGTTCCCCTTTCTAGTTGCATCAACAACATGATCTACAAAAAGAGTTGAAATGATATCAGTCCTTTTGCAGGAGATACATTGATACTTTGCCTGATAGTTGTCCCATAGTCCTTAGCGTATCACAAGTTGTATACAATATATATTTTACCATTATTCAAGTTGAATAAAAAGCTGCACATGTATTTATCGTAGACTTTGCCACGTCTGTCAGCTTCATCTTGAGATATCATCTAAACATTAACACTAAATTTCACTCACAGAATAAGTGAACAGAATTTTCAATTCCTTTGTAACGAAGCCCGTTTAGCTTAAAAGGTGGACTAGCTCAAAAAAGAAATGATATTTATGTATTCTTAGTACATTTAAAATGAGAGGTTCTTTTAGCTGAATACAATAATTATGCATTTAATAATCGGTTTAGTTCATAAATTGGATTAGAAAGATTACAAGACATGAGAAAGGGTTTTTAGACTTTGACTTATACGCCCATTTAGGCTAAAAGGGCTTCGTGTATATCGATTTGTTTTTGAGTTCGCTTACCTCACCACAATATTCACCAATCAGCTCGTTCTTCTGACAAGAATCTTTTATGAACACTCCCCAACCAGCAACGTCGGATGGCGCAAAGTACATATGCTGACAATGAGATATTTAATATGGTGTAGAGTAGAATAGACAATTTACCTTCTAGACTAAAGTTTGATTTAGGTAAATCCATCACCACAGCTGGATATAAAGTATCTTAACTTCAAAGAAACTGTAAAGTACCGTTGTAAAATGTAGTATAATGCAGACAGCAGTCCTGCGAAGTTTGTACGTTTTGTACATGTTCGTATAACGTGCGGAAATTGCTACCATGTTTAAGCGGAAAATGGTATAGCAATTTCCGCATATAATACAAAATTACATAAAATTAGCAAACTTCGCAAAGTTTTATCTTCCGCATATGTTCAATACTTCGGAACCAAACTTTGCAATTTTACTAAATGAAAGATACTACCCGTAAAACTTAAACGATGGATCCGCTTGAAATAGAAATCATATCAATATATTCCTCGGAGAATCAAACTGGAAGTTTTTTAATTGAATACAATCATCTATCAGTTTAACACAAGACATTAGGTTTAAAAGATTTACAAGATACGAGGAAGTGCTTTAAATTCTGGCTTATCCACCGTTTAAGATAAACGGCAGATAAGCCAGAATTGAAAATACTTGCTTATGTCGTATAAATCTTTCCATTCTGATTCTCTGTGTTAGGTTTACATATATATACTTAACTATAGTTGTATTCAGTGAGAATATGTGCGTTTGCATGGCTGGATCAGGAATATATAACTATGATATTTCTTTCGAGCATATCCACCGTCTAAGGGCCTGTTTATGTGGGGAGGCGGGACCGGACGCGTTTACATGAATGCTTTGCACACGGGACGTTTTCTCGCGGAAATATCCGGGACGTATAAGTTTGCAAAGAATTATATAATGCAAAGTTGTCCCGGCGGGCGGGACAGAGCATTTAGCTATATGGAGAAAAACGTCTCGCTTCGGGCGGGGCGGGACGAAAAACGTCCCGCTTACATATAAACACAAGGCGAAATATGAAACAGAAACATTTACATGCCGGTATCCCGTTCATCATCCCGTCTCGGCAAACGTCCTGTCCCGCCTCTCATATAAACAGACCCTAAGAGAATCATGCTTCGTACAACAGGCCCCAGGTCATCTGTTCATTGACCATTTGCACTCTTTCATCTTTTCTCTTCACTTTTTACTCATTTCGCTTCCTAAATTTTTTGCTACCCTATTGGCATACCCGAAATACCTCTAGTATCTACGAATTTTTTCAAACGTTTTTTCCTCCCGTTTTTTCCAGCTTTCATCCAAATGAAGAAAGATTACAATGTTAGAAAACTGTTCTACCTTACGATCACCGCGCTGTAAACCAACATTCTTGCAACAAATTGTGTCACTGGAGAAATTATCCGCACCGCATGTATGACAAAGGTCTGGGTCACATTCACGCACGGCCAAAAAGCATGGGCACTGCTTTGTCACGCACTGAGCTTTACATCGACATCCAGGAAATCTGTTTTGACCTGAGAAGAGTGACACGTGTCAAATAGCTCCATCAGTTTTAAACTGTTTTTCGTGGAGATCCATTTAGAGTAATCATCTCTTATTGATCCAGCGTCACTGCAGAAGGAACCTCAAACTAAACTATGTTTATTATACTAGATACTCCGGTTAGTTCTAAATTGTTCTTACTAGAGATCCACTAAGGGCCATCTCCTATTATTCAGTGTTACTAATAACTTCTAATTTACTGCCATACACAGACACCACTACTTACAATCAGGACTACATTGACAAAACTTCTCACAAAAATTCTGAGTTGCTATACAGATACAAGACTGGTCACA
>JAOBYK010442789.1:0-14445 GCA_025434845.1 Phenganax subtilis | reverse complement strand
GAAAAACTCGTTTAACATACTGAGTTTACGTCGCCTGCCTGGTTTATTTCCATTGTTCAATTGGCAACTCGATTTAGGCCCACTAAACCTCAACTCGTCGTCAACTGTATTGATGTACACTACATTTTCACCATTTTCACCATTTTCACCAGGGTTCAGAAAATTGAAACAAGCATTAAGTGTTTCATAATTTGGAAATCCAGTATAAAAACAAATGTCAGAACTCGACTCCTTGAATCTCTCTATTCCAAATTGGTTATTGATCAATTCTTCAACTCTTTGGGAAAGATGACTATTTTGCTCTTCAATTTGCGTTATGTAACCTTTCAGATCACTCTCATTCGGTTGCGCGTTTTGTTCGAGTTGGATATCGTCTTCAAGTGGTGTTGCCAAAACGCTTTTAATTGTATCTTGTGATGGGCGCTCAAGCAGTCTCTTTCTGGGAGATTTTCGTTTTGGAGAAGGGCCAGACCACGCAAATACTGAAGGCACTGCTTTATCTTTAAGTGTACGGCGACCAGTTAAGCCTTTCTTAAAATCATCCACTTTGAAATGCGAAGAGCATATCTTTGTTCTTTTCGTGATGCGAAAATTTGGCGATACGTCTCTCCGTATTTTCACAAGCCACAACTGCAAAACGCACATACTCAAGCGTATTAGTTAAGCATTGCAGAGAGAAATATAACTAAGAGATACTGCGATACTCACTTTTAACAGATTTGAATTCTTGATGGGAAGACTGTGAAAAGTCACCCTACGTCCATCAGCATCAGTCCTGTAGCCTGACTCGCTACACATGGGTACACAACAATTATCCGGCATATTTTTGATAAAATATTCTCACTGACACGTCCAATCCAAGGAACTATGACAAGGCTTTGCGAAGATTTCGATAACAATCTGTAAACATGCGTTTTGGACGCAACAAACAATTCAAGCGCGAGCAACTCTCGAAATGAAATAATATATTCTTGACTACATCGACCTTAGCAACGGTCGCTACCGAAAAGCCTCGCTTTCGTGTAATTGCCGCCATATTTGCAATCGGTGTATTGGAATAGGTTTTTGATCGGTTTAAGAAGCTTCCCATCTCTTTATCTAAGAGCATTGACATAAGAGCATTGTGACCCCCCGGAATGAAGAAAGGTTGAAAGAAACCCCTTCGATTCACTGCAATGGAGAATGCAAATGTAACACAACACGACAAAAGCTGGTCACATTTAATGCGTAAAATAGGGTAAACAGAGATCAATGAAATTCAAGACAAACGTTTTGAATCTATTTTTAATACACTCAGAGATCTTGCATCTGTTTATACCAACGATAATATTTCAATCGAAGGCCTGACTTCGATTAGAGATGAGTGGATTCCAGATGAGTGGATTCCAGCTCTGTTATTCATTTGGCATCTTTGAACGGAAATACGGAACTGGTACACTGCTTGGTTCGTTCTGGGTCTCCTATTAACGTTAGAGATGGTATTGGGCAAACACCTCTGACATTAGCATTTCACATGGGACATACAATTATGGCTAAGGAAATTCTAGGGTGCGGTGCTTCCGTTCGAAATGAACTATTTCCTGACACTGTACCTCCATTACAAATAGCCAATGTCAAGGAAGACAGCATAATGATTAACCTAATTAAACAGAAAATACAAGAGGAAGAAGAAATTATTCACCACGTTGAGTCCTTTAATGCCAAAGGTCAAATGGTATGAAAATGGAAAGTGTTGATGGAGACGTAAACATCGTTGATAACAGTCCACGTGGTCTTAACATCAATTTCAGCTATCAAAAAAACACATTTTAATTCAAGGTTGTTCTAGTGGTTGTCCCGATATATATGGATGTCATTCACTTGGTGGTGGGGATTTTCACTGCCGTGGATATGTGAACAAGTGCATAGCTTGCATAGCAGGTCTCGGCGGATTTTGGCATGTCATTGAGAAAATTTTAAAAAGGCCCACAGTTAATCCGTCTTTATTCAAGTCAAAATTTAAAGACGATAATTACAACAACAATGAAGAGGCGCTTTTAGACTACGATGATGGACTTTCAATTGCTATGATAAAATCACTCCAGAATTCATCTAGTTTTCCGTCCGAGCCGGAGCTTCATGATTGTCTTCAAAAAACCAAGTCGCATAAGTTGGTATTACTCATCAAGTTAAAGGATTGGATAAAGAAACAGGAGGAAGAAAATGCAGTATTTCGGCGCCATTCCCAATGCATCAATCATTTATTGCCTATAACGAGGTGGTATAAAGAATTTATTAGGTACAGTAAGTTTACATACAATATCATGAACTACAATATCATATACTGTAAATATTTTATTATGCCAGGCAATTTATGGATGTGTTTATTGGAATGGAGATTTGATTGAGATGGAGCTTTGTAAGTTTAACTGAATAAGGAAAGCTATATGTAATTTTGTTTGATAGGTATGGGAATGGTTAGGCCATAGAAGGGGTGTGGATGATTTGCTTAGCTCTTTTTTCTCAAACGGGAAAAACGAAATATAGAGATGAAGCATTTACACACACAGCGAATGCAGTAGCTAAATGGCCACTTGCATAACTACTAATGTACCAGAAGAATAGAACAGACAGTTTAGATGGAAAATGAGGAAAACAATTAGCTGGAGATGAATGTTCACGATGATAAATGTTCAATGCTGGCTATGTTCACATTCCATTCCAAACAATTTCAAGACAGCATTCTTATCCCCATATTTATAGAAGAGGATACAGGTTGTTAAAACCTATCACGTCCCGCACGACCACATTTTTGGTAATATTCTTCTATGCTAGTAGGTATTCTGCCATGAATAACATACCTCACATCTTTTTTGTCTATGCCCATCCCAAACAAAGAATAAGCTACAAATACTTTGCATTGACCGTCCATCCATTTTGCAAGACTTCCTGTTTTCACTTCTTCTGACAACTTTCAATGGTACTTCACACAATAAACACCAACCTTAAGAAGTTCACCATGAAGTGTTGAGACATCTTTTGGCTGCACACAGTAAATTATACCACTTTCATTCTTTCTTTCCAAAATAAAGTTTTTCAATTTCTCATAAAACTTGCAATATGGCGAGCCACAGTAATATGGCGAGCAATTTGGAGCTGTCTAGAAAGCTTGTTTTCTTTATTTTTTTACTTGTTCTATGTGGCGATTGCAAGCGCCCACTTGGTCCTATTCAATCAAATAAGACATTCGCTGATTCAGTGAAACTTAGTATTGGTTTGGATGTATCTTCTGCCGATAAAGTGTATTCGAAACGACATGTGGTGACCGCCATTGAGTTGAAGTCAACCGTATCAACAAAAATTCAGACGATTATTCTTACGTGGCAGTTTCTTATGGCCAATTTGATTCTTTTGTGCAATGATATTTCTACCAACCCTGCCCCTGTAGCAAACGGACTGATTTGTTCTTCCTGCTTGAGGAGTATTAAACGAAATCAATCACACCTGCCGTGTTCAATATGTCACATGAGTTTTCATCTATCTTGTTTAGATGAGAACTATGAGCTATCCAAAACCTGTCGTTTATGCTCTACCCTGCCGAATGATTTGACTGATCCCTGCTCAAACAGTGATGCTGGCTTCCCACCCAAACTTGCACAAATTATAAAGCAACGTGGTTTGAGAATAATGCATCAGAATATTCTAAGTGTTATCCCAAAGATTGACGAACTGCGAACCATGGTAATATAGGAGTTAAAATCAGAGATCCATATAATTGCATTAACTGAAACTTGGGCTAGCGAACAGATCCTGGACGGTGAAATTGAAATACTGGGTTATAATGTGTTCAGAAAGGATAGAGATGAAAAAGGTGGTGAGGTACTTGTGTTTGTGAGAAGTGATCTATCTGTATTGCGAAGAGGAGAACTAGAAAACACGAGTGTGGAAGGCTTATGGCTTGAAATTTTATTGCCCAAGTCGCATGGGATTTTGCTCAGAACATTTTATAGACCCCCCAACTCATCACAGTTTTATGATAAAGATTTATACCTTAGTTGGATAACATGCTGGACATTGCAGGGGTTCAAGATCAATAATTGATTGTTTTAGGAGATTTTAACTGCAACTTTAATGCAAAGAAGGACAACACAGCAGAAAGTAACCAGTTAAAATTAACTTTTAAAATGCATCACTTAACACAGCTCATTAAAGAGCCCACTAGAGTCACCAATGAATCAAGCCTCTGTTGGATCTAATAGCTTCTAATAACCTCTGGAACATTAGTAGATCTGGTGTTATTACTGTGGGTTTGAGCGACCATGACTTACTTTATTGTGTTAGAAAACTGAATTGGAGAAGGCGTACTGCGCAAATAAAAGCGTTTTGTAATTATGCAAAGTATAACTCAGATGAATTTTGAAAAGATTTAAAAGATGTTGACAGGAGCACCCAATTGAATTTCAATGAGAATGAAGAAGCTAATGATGTTGAACTTATGTGGGAGAATTCCAATCTACATTTGTCGCGGTTGCTGATCGCCATGCTCCGAGCATTACTAAACCTGTTCATGGTATTGATAATTGTCCATGGAAGACTGGCGAAATAAAATGTTTAATTCGTCAATGCGAGTATCATCTCAAGAAGGCAAGAAAGTTAAAATGCAATGAACACTAGGCAAGTTATCGTTACTGCAGAAATGATGTGACAAACAAAATTCAAAAGGCCAAATCATTGTACAGCAGAAAACTTATTGAAGAAAACAAGTACGATCAGAAAGCATTTTGGAAAACTGTTAAAAAGATTCTTCCTGGGGAAACAAGGAACATTTCATCAGGTATCATAGTAGAGGGAAAATGAGAGTTCTGGGACAAATTTGCATAATTAATAAGGGTGGGTATTAAATTTGTATATTTTACTATTACAAAAAGGGGGGGACCCCCAACATTTATGCAAATGAGCTAAAAACATGTTTAAACACGTCTACCTAATTTGCATATTAATCGCATGAGTGCACAAAATAATTCAACGTCATATAGTAAGAATAAAATGTCTCAACAAAATCAAAACAAAACTAATAATGAGATTTTAGAAAGAATGAAAAATTATTTAACTAAACATCCTATAATTGATGATGATGAGGATCCTGATATAACTCGAAAAGATAGAGAGCTACAATATTTAAAGAAATATGGGCCAATTAAATGGCAAGGTGGTGATAACAAAGATATAGAAAAACGTCAAAAAAAATTGTTGGTAGAATATGGTTTAAAGAAAACTAAGCATGAGACGGAATATTTAAATAAGTATAAATATAAAATAAAAAGAGATAAAATGGATCAATCTAAGAAGGAATCTAATTTGCATATTAATTGCATGAGTGCACAAAATAATTCGACGTTATATAGTAAGAATAAAATGTCTCAACAAAATCAACAAACAACAACAACAAAAAAGTATGGTGGGATTCCTATTTATAAGGAACCTTCTATATTTAAAAAATCTAAAGTGTATAATAAACCTAATTTAACTTCTTATGAGAGATCTAAACTTTATCCTAAAGTTAATTTAGAATCAGTATTAAAAAGACCAAATTGTAAGGACAAAGAGACTAAAACTTTTACTACAGAGAAAGTAGAAAAACCTATTGCATTAGAAATTCCTAAACCAAAAAGTGAGATAATAATAGGTGAAGGGACTTTTTTAGGAAAAACAAATGGAGGACCTTCAAAAGAAGAGTTTTACACTCCTCAAGATTTACCAGGGTTTATAAACGAAGGTCAAGTTTTTCATTATGTAAATCAATCTAAAGCTGATGCTTTAAAATCAGTTAGTTCAAATACAACAATAAAAAAGCTTTGAGTAGATTTAAACAAATACAATCAACAAGAAAAAGTATAGGAAGACCAAAGGGAAGTTATAAAATAAAACCCGGTGGTCAAGAGCAAATTATTACTAATAAAAGTATACAAAAACCTATTTTACCTATAAAAGTAACTAAAGAACTTAATATATTACATGGAAAAGTAAAAAGGTGGGGGACAAAAAATATTAACAAATATTTAGATACATTAGAAAATAATTTGAATAAAGAAGATTATGATGATGTTACTGTAGATTAACCAATCAAAAGAATCAAAATTTGATACAAAGTATACAAGAACAAAAAGAAAGACTAAGACCTATTCCTAAGCCTAAAATAAAATTAACCAAACAAAAGAATCAAAATTTGATACAAAGTATACAAAAACAAATACAAAGACTAAAACCGATTTCTAAGCCGAGAATAAAATTAACCAATCAAAGTATACAAGAACAAAGACAAAGACCAATTCCTAAGCCCTGAGAAAAATTAAAAAATCAAAGTATACAAGAACAAAGACAAAGACCTATTCCTAAGCCGAGAATAAAATTTAAAAATCAAAGTATACAAAGACCTATTCCTAAGCCGAGAATAAAATTAAAAAATCAAAGTATACAAGAACCCGAACAAGTAGTAGAATTATTAGAGACTGCTATGAAAGGACGTCTAAAGACCTTTATCATAAAATGTAAAGATGAAGATAAAAATAATGATCCATTTACTTGGTTATATGATTATAAATCTCCACATGTGAAAAAACTTATAAAGTCACATGAAAATCATAAAATGGAGTTAATTTTAGTATGTACGATGGTAAAGAGAAACCCTGCTACAGATGAAATTGTAGAAAGAGAAAAAGGATATTTCAGTTCATCTTATCATAGAATTTTACCGGGTTAAACATAGATGAAATTTTTTATAGTATGGTAAATAAATTATAGAAGAGTTTATAGAAGAGAGAAAGAAAGGCTCTGGATGGGAACTTGAAGCATTAGAATTACTTCAAATTCATGTAGTGAAATATGATCCTCTTAAAGGATCTTCTTACATTAAAACACCCGATTGGTTATCTCAGAAAAAAGCAATTATTAATCAAAAAAATCACTTTGACAATGATCAACAGTGTTTTAAATGGGCTGTTACTATAGCAACATCAACAAAACATGGAGATTCTCATCATGAAAGAATTACACCTAAAATTATAAATCATTCAAAAGCTTTTGATTGGACAAATATAAGATTTCCTACTCCAGTAGAAGACATTAAGAAATTTGAGAAAATAAATAACATTAAAATAAATTTATTTGGATATAATGAAAATGAAAAAGTATTTCCCATGGGTACTAATATGCATAATGAACCAAACATTAGACTTTTGTTTTAGATGAAAAACATTATGTAGTTATAAATAGTTTTTCTAGATTAATTTCATCATCATTAAATAATAGAAATGGTAAATCTTATCCTTGTGATTTTTGTTTACAAAATTTATACTCAGAAGATCAACTTAATGAGCGTAAAGGCTATTGTGGAAATCATAATCCTACAAAAGCAATTTATCCAAAACCAAATACTTTTAAAACGTTTTAAAAATCATTCAAGCAAAATAAAGACTCCATTTATTGGATATGCAGATTTTGAATGTATTACAAAACCTATTGACAAAAAATTAGGTCAAGGTACTACGCAATATCAACAACATATTCCTAGTGGATATGGTTGTTTAATAAACTGTTTTAATGATGAAATTTATGAACCAAAGTATATCAATAACACCTCTAAAAATGCTGATAAAATATTTGTTAAACAATTAGAAACAGAAGCTAAAGAAATTTATAACAAGTATTATAAACATCCAAAGAAGATAATTCTAACAGAACAAGATAAACAAGATTTTGCTGACTCAACAATTTGTCATATTTGTGAAAAACCTTTAGATCAAATAGATAAAGTTAAAGATCATTGCCACTTTACGGGAAAATATAAAGGAGCAACTCATAATAAATGCAATTTACAATTTAAAAATTCAAAAATTATACCTATTGTAATGCATAATTTAGAAGGTTATGATTCTCATCTTTTTATTAAAGCTTTATACTTAACTCCCGGAAGAGTAGAATGTATTACAAAATCTGGAGAAAAATGTTTGAGTATTATAAAGTATCTTCCAGTAGACAAAACAGAAAAAGGAGGTTCGGTTACAATGCAATTAAGATTTATAGATTCATTTAAATTTATGAGTTTAAGTTTAGACTCTTTAGTAAAAAATTTAACACAAGAAGGATTACAAGACCTCCATTGTCTTAAAAGATATTTTTCAGATTACGTAGAACTACTTTCTAGAAAAGGGGTTTACCCTTATGATTACATCACCTCATTTGAAAAACTCAAAGAGATAAGTTTACCTCCAAAAGAAGCCTTTTATTCAAAACTTAATGATGAACATATCTCAGAAGAAGAGTATCAATTTGCTTATAAAATACGGAGTACTTTTAATATGAAAACAATGAAAGATTACCACGATCTTTATTTAACAACAGATGTACTACTTTTGGCGGATGTATTTGAACAATTTAGAAATGTATGTATGAATAATTATAATTTAGACCCCGCATGGTATTTTACAGTTCCTTCTTTGGCTTGGGATGCATGTTTAAAAGTAACAAAAGTAAATTTAGAACTTCTTTGTAAAGAAAATACGCATCTTATGGTTGAAGAAGGAATTCGAGGAAGTGTATCTATGATTACAAAGAGACACATCAAAGCAAATAATAAATACTTGAAAAATTATGATTCAACTAAACCAAGTACTTATATAGCATACTTAGATGCAAATAATCTTTATGGATGGGCAATGATGTTTCCACTTCCTACACATGGTTTTCAATGGATGATGTCATCAGAACTTAAAGATTGGGAAAGTATTCCAAAAGACCAAGGTTTTTTCTTAGAAGTAGATCTTGAATACCCAGAAAGTCTTCATGATATTCACAATGATTATCCTCTTGCTCCCGAAAAAATAAAAACTAAACTTAATGATACTACAACAGGAAAACTTGTTCCAAATTTAAATCATAAAACAAAATACGTATTACATCATCAAGCTTTAAAAACATATGTTGATCAAGGACTCATACTAAAAAAGATTCACAAAGGAATAAAATTCTCTGAATCTGATTGGTTGAAACCGGATATTGAAATGAATACAAATCTTAGAGCCGCTTCAAAGAATAAATTTGAAAAAGACTTCTTTAAACTAATGAATAATTCCGTATTTGGAAAGACAATGGAGAACGTTAGAAAAAGGGTTAATTTAGAAATTGTAAATAATGAAAAAAGACTAAGAAAATTAACAAATAAACCTCAATTTAAGAGCTTTACAAAATTTGATGAAAACCTAGTTGCAATTCATAATTATAAATCCAAAGTAGAATTAAATAAACCTATTTACATAGGCGCGAGTATCTTAGATATTTCCAAGACTTTAATGTATGATTTTCATTATAATTATATAAAACCAAAGTATGGTAACTCTGCAAAACTTGGATTCACAGATACAGATTCTTTACTTTATGAAATTCAAACTGAGGACTTTTATAAAGACATTTCTCATGATCTTGAGAAATGGTTTGATACTTCTGAAGTAATAACAAACAATCCTTACATTAAAAAAGGTCTTAATAAAAAAGTCCCTGGGTTCTTTAAAGATGAATGTGGAGGTACTCAAATTACAGAATTCGTAGGTCTTAGACCAAAGTTATATGCTTATCAAAAAGAAACTTCTTCTGAAGTGAAAAAAATGCAAAGGTTTAAATAAAGAAATCTGTTATTGACAAAACTTTAAAATTAGAACACTATAGAGATTGTCTTTATAGTGGTTTACCAGTTATTAGAGAAATAAATTCCATAAGAAGTAGAAAACATGATTTATTCCCAGAGACTATGAATAAAATTGCTCTAAGTTCAAATGATGATAAAAGATACATCCTTCAAGATAAAATTAATACCTTATCTCTTGGACATTACAAAATAAAAGAACTAGAAAACTAAAAAAAAAAGTTACATGTGTAACTTAATATTAAGTTACACATGCAACCAAACGCGTTTAGTCTTGTCTAAATACGTTTAAACTTGTTTTTGCTGACTAAGCAATTTCAACTCTATAAATGTCACCTTTAATATTGAACTCTATTTTTTTGTCATAAGCCATTTTAATAGCTCTTGAGCTAATTCCAAGAAATTCTGCTGCTTTTGTAATACGTGGAAACACTTCTATCCATCCAGATATAACATTAGTTATTCTTGTTTCTTGTGCTTTTGTCATGATTTATTTTATAACTTTTTAAAAGATATAATTTATAGTTTTCCCTAATATCCAACCTCCTAAGAGTCCTAAGACACCAGATGCAGCATGTTGATAATCCATCATTTCTTTTGAAGGTTTATAGTAATCATTTAATACAGGTTCTCTCTGAAAATTTAACTCTGTTTTTTGAAGTTTTTCATGGAGTTGTTTCAATGATTCATTTGTAGTATTTAAGTCTTCATTAGCATCTGATAATTCTTGATGCAACCTATTAATTTTATTTTTTCTCTTAGTTTCTTTTTCAATCCACTTTTCTTTTTCAAATGATAAGTTTTCCAATGCCAAGTTGTGTCTTTTCATTTCCTTTTCATAGTCTTTATGATTCAATTTACTAAATAAAAATCCCGCTCCTGCAAATGCAAATGCATTAAAAATTCCACCTGCTACTACTGAAGTCATTTATTTGTCAATTTTCTCAGGAATACTTTTTTGTTTTCAAGGTATTATACAATAACAGATCCAATCATAACAGCTCCCGCAAGTTTTAAAGTTCCATTTACATTTTGTGGAGTCCCAAGAGGTTCTCCAATTACTTTTTTACTTATCATAGAAACTCATACAGCTGATAAAGTTAATACAGTCGCGTTGTAAATATGATTAACAATTTTAGTCTCATTACTACTCATTTATTATATAACTTTTTTAAAATATTATTAGTCAAAAGTGTCTAAAATTGTTTGTGGTTCGGGCTCTTCTTTTATTGGACTTATAATTCTTATTGTTTTTTTCTGAGGGTACTTCATGTAATAAAATATTCCAAATCCAAGTATACTAATTATACCAATAGCAGGGAAATACCCATAAGTGACATCATCAGTTTTGTTTAGTTCTTCTATACATTTCTTTTTTGCTTCTTTTGCTTTTTTAGACAACTCTGCTAATTTTTTTCCTTGTTCTACTTTCTTAGGATCTTTAATTTTATTTTGCATAGTAATTGTTATAGGTTGCATAATATCTTGTTGTTGTTGCATAATATTAGATTCTTGAGAGTTCATTAATTTAGTAAGTTTTCCTTGAAATCTCTTTAAAATTCAACCGGTCGATTTTTAAGGAAAAACTAAGGAAAAAATTTCTCCTTAAAATCTCTTTAAAATTCAACCAAGTAAATCCATTTCTCCAAGAAATCTCTTTAAAATTCAACCGGTCGATTTTCAAGAAAAAACTAAGGAAAAAATTTCTCCTTAAAATCTCTTTAAAATTCACCCAAGTAAATCCATTTCTCCTAGAAATCTCTTTAAAATTCGACCGGCTGATTTTTAAGTAAGAGCCTAGGACAAGTATAAACTTGTTCTTAAGCTGTGACATCATCAGTTATGGTTTCCACAGCAACATTGAGATTAGATTCATTTCCATGATCATTTCCGGCCGTTTTTGCTACTTGTATATAAAACATAATGACGTCATTGATATTAGTAGTTATTTCTTTAAGATTAAATGAAATACACAAAGGCATAACTTGAAATCCACCAAAATTGACAATGTCTTTTTTCTGTATTTTAACTACTTTTATGTCACTTAGTTCTTCAAAGCCGCTTTTCATCCACATACAAATACTATACTTAATACTAAAATCAGTGATGACATCATCATTATCAAACATGTGATTTAACAAAGTTACTTTTGTATTTTTGTTGATGTCTTTAAGATAAACTGTTGTAGCAGGATAACCACTGTTTAGTGATTTTGGTATACGCCAAGTTGATTCTATTATTTTTAAATAAGAAAAGTTATACAAATAATTTTTTATACAAGGTTGTTTTTTTGTTAGTTTCTTTTTCATAGCCATAATTTAAAGTCATTTATATTATAAAATAAATTTTGCAAAAACTAAACCTAGTATTAACATTAAACCTGCAGTGGTCAAATGATCTTTTTGTGTAACAACTAAGTTTTCACCAGAAGTTTTTTGTGTAACAACAGGACTTTGTTGCATAACTTTAGAACTTTGTTGCATAACTTTAGGACTTTGTTGCATAACAACAGAATTTTTTTGTGGAAAGAGGTTAAGTTTTTCATTTTTACCAAATTTCATACTTGTTGTAGCCGTAGTTAAAATGTTGTTAAATCCTTCTGTAGGCTTATCTAATATAATCATATCAGAAGGAATTAGAATAATTCCCGGACTTACTACCATATTTAATACAACATTTGTATCTTCAATTGCTTTTCTCATACTACTTATTGTTACAGTTGCATCCTCTTGAACTACAGTGTCTTGTACAAGTTTTTTAAAAACATCTTGAGTTTGTGAACTTTTTGCACCTTTGTTGACAATAGACCATCTTGTCTTTGCTTGAGATCCTAATATACAATAAACATAACTTTCCATAGATTGTTGTAAGAGTTTTTGTCCAATTTCCGTAAGTCCATCAGAAGTTGATTTTATAAATGATTTCCAATCATTCAATTCATTTCTAGGAACTATTTTATCAATTTACTCATACCCAATTCCAAGAATTCCCATATTTTTGTTGTATTTTGGAAACACATAGTGATATTTTCTTATCTTTGATTCATCATGTTTTTCTAAGAAGTAACTTAGAGACTCTTTTGTATGTTTTAATTTGTATTTCCATATTTTTTAGTAGGAATATTCTTTTGTATGAGCTTTAAGTCATTTTTGTTGACAAAAGTACTTAGTTTGTTAGGATATCTTAAGAACCTCTTCATATGATAATAAAAGTAATATTTTACAATACTTGAAATCACTTTAGGTTGACTTTTTGTGTTGATGTGTTCTAAAGAAAGTCCCGACTTATAAGATAAGACATAAGCGGCAACTAAACTTATAAAATAAGGATTTTCGAGGTAGTTAAACTTTGACTTTGTGACGTCATCACTGGGATTTCCCCAATTGATGTTAAGTGGTTCAAGTTGACAACTAAAGGGGTCATTTTCATTTACATAAATTTCAAATGTTTCAAAGTCTACTACGTTGTCTTCAATTTTTAATCCTGTAATTGTTCCTCTAGAATTCCAAATTATAGGAGTTCAGTATAAAACATAAGAATACTTGTCTTTAAATGTTTTTGAAGAAATATCTGTTCCATAAGCTTCTGTGACGTCATAGTCTATAGAGGTATTAAATTTCAAAGTAACAGTATCAACTATAACATTAAATTCAAATTTGCTTAGGTCAGCATTTGGATACTTTTTGGAGAAGTCGTCTTTGAGTTTTTGTACTTGGGCGTTGTAAATATTCATTGCTTTCTTATAATTTTCTCCATACACAGCTTTGTAGTATTTGTCATTGTCAAAAGAGTTCATTTATTTTAAATGGTAAAATAAATGAACAAACTTACTGTATTTATTAACAATAATCACAAAGAGCTCCACATAGACAAAAGAATTGAAACAATTTCAAACTCAAGGTTATTTTTAAAATCGGCTACAATTTATTGGAACTATAAAAACTTAATTCCAAGAAAGAATAACTTTATTACTAAAGACGATATCATGCTTTTACTTCCTGTGGGATGTTTAACTTTTGATGACATTCTAAAAGAATTAAAAAAGCAAAATATTCACCTAGAGAAACTTCCTTATACAAACAAATGCAAAGTATACTGTTCTGTTAGTTTAAACCTTAAGAACTTTTGTCTATTACTTGGATTCACAAAAGATAAGAAAATTACACCTAGAACTTGGGTTGAAAGTGAAAACACTTGTGATGTAAATCTTGGACTTCGTTATATTAGTATTTGTTGTGATGCTGTGAATAAATCTTTGAATTTTGACACTCAAGGGCAAAGAAGTTCAACTTTTGTAACTTTACCTATTACAACAACTCAGACGCTCAATAGATCTGTATCTCACTATAAAGACATTGAAAGTGAAGTCTCAGTCTACGATGGAATTTGGAATAAATTTACTTTTGACGTCTTTACAAATCTAGGGGAAACCCCTGAGTAGACTGAAAAGAGCCGATTCTGGCACATTTTTCTCACCAGTCGCAAGTCACCTAAATGGTGCGATTTCACCTTTTGAGATCTGACTTATTGAGTTATAAAAGGCGCTGACATAGCAAATTTAATAGTGAAGTGCTGACTTAGCGACTTTTATAATTCATAAAGTCAGGTTCGAAAAACGTGACCAGAATCGGCTCTTTTCAGTCTACTATATCTAGACTCAACTATCAAATCAAGACTGCTGACTCATCACTTCTAGGTCACAAAAAGTGGTCTACTTTTTCTTAGTCTGAAACTAAGTTTTCAGACTTGTTTTTGACTGAAAGTTTTTT
>JAOBYK010442678.1:0-14447 GCA_025434845.1 Phenganax subtilis | reverse complement strand
CAGCTATCTTGGATGAGACTCTATTGGGCATGGATCCAAAATCCCCAAGTCAATTGGAAACGACCACATGAGGTTTTTAAGAGTGAACCCAAACCAATCCAATCTACCACAGCCTTAGCCCAGTGTTTGCCACGATCAGTAGCTGTCACAGATTGCAAATCTTTGTATGATTTGGTTACCCGAACTGCTCAACCAAATTGCCAGGAATTCCGTACACAACTTCAAGCAAAGGCAATAAAAGATTTGCTATCCGAAGGCATTCAATTAAGATGGGTTCATACAGGAGCTCAGCTCGCTGATGCACTAACTAAGGTGATGCAAGGAACTTTCCTCCGATACACTTTGCAACGAGGCATGTATCAACTAAATGACGAACTGCAAGTGCTGAAAGAGCGAGCTGACAGCAGAACACGCCTTAGGTGGCTTGAGTCCGGGATCCCTCTAATGGGAGACCAGCAGCAAGAAGGATGATCGACACACAACCAAAGAAAAAGATTGATAGAATTTTTGATGAGTGTGAATTTCGAACCTTTCGGTCACTGAGGAACCAGTCTTGACCCACTCAGGTGTGTTCACGTCCGAAGCCACGAGTGTGCGAGGCCGCAAGGGTGGTGTAGGGTGGGTCACCCGTGACCTGAGCCATAGAAGCAGTGAGGACACTGCAGGGCGAGGCGCCCGACCGTTCGTACCAACCTTCAGGTGAGCTGTGAGTGGAAAACGCGCGCGGCTGTGCGAGGGAAGGAGGATCTTTTGTTGCTACCTTTGTGTCAATCACAAATTAGATATATATATATATATACACACACACCACACTCCAAGTCAATAGCGGACGTGGAAAATCCGCTGTTTCTAGAGCAAAGTAGTCTTCCTTTTGGGGCCATGCCATGTGCTTGTCAGAGTGTAGCTCTTCGAGCCCGCGCAACTTTTCACCATTTGCCACCTGGAACGTTGGAACCCAAAGTCATCGGGTTTGGATCGCCATTTTTTGCCTGGAACTCTAGAACATCCTGGAACAACAGGCCAGGCGGGCCAGAATTTGGCAACTTTTTCGTCTGGAACTTTGCACTTCTGGATGCAGCTGTTCAATTTGGAGCCCTTTGGAATCGGGCTCTGATCGCCACAAAAAAGCCCCCGCATTGCAACTTCTTTAGCGGTCAGATCGGCGGAGCGGCGGTGAGGGACCGAGCGAAGAGCCACACCACCGGCCTACCCACAAGTGTTATATTGGAAAGTGTCTATGATCTATTGTTGGCATTCTAGTGTTTTGTGCTGCCGCTTTACCAACTTTTCAACTGTGTGCCAGTTGCTCCAGAAAAGACTGAGGAGACCATTGGTCAAGACAGGATGACAAGGAACAAGGCGCAATGGGAGACCTCATAGATGAAAACATGCACACCCAATTGCTATCCTCAGTGCTTGTGACGTGGGTCTTGTCATTTAGTGGCCAACTTGTTTTGTTTTCCCTTTTGCACCATTTTCTTCACATTTATTGTGTTTCTGATATTTGCATGTAGACTGTTAACCTGACGCAGACCACCGAGTCTTCATGTTTGCTGGATTTATCAGAACTTATCAGGGCTTTTTCGGGTGCGCTACATCCATTAGCAAGGATTTTTGCTTGACGGATTGGATCGATGCGCAATTACAGAAAATTTTCCCTCACCCATCCTGCGACGCCTCATTCAAGCCACAATCGCACTTGTTGCTTTCACGCTCCTGCTCTTCTTTTGTACAGTAAACAAGTCATGAACTGCTACTTGTCTCGGTGCACAAGCATTGAAGGGTGCCAGCAGTGTCGTTCAAGAAGATAGAGAAACACACCGCCTTGGACAAGACCTTTTGGTTGTTTGTGGGAGAGAGACAGGGAGGAAGAGAGGACTGTTTCAGATGGGGTTTAGACGAAGCAACAAGCGCGCCGTCTATATACCAACTCAACCACTCAACTAGCTTTTCATGTATTGAGTCCATGCGAGTATTCAAATTCTTCATCCCACTTCACACGAACGAAAGGTGTTCACTGGCCTTGTTGTCACTCTGGTTTCCTACGGCTCTTTCTCATCGCTGGTCATCATCTTTGCGGAGCCTCTGGTGGATAGTATGGTGTTCCCCTTAGATTCGATTGCACCATTTCGGGATCAACGAAACCAGAGATGCAGGAAGGGCGCTGAGGGCACAGCAGCCTCTGAGGCTCCGCAGCAGGACCTCCGAACAGATACGGTGACCTACATCCGTTGGGAGATGGTGGCAGCTGTGAGTCAGGGATTGCAGAATTTCACTCATGCCATATCCTCAGACGAGCGTAGCTTGCCGACTTGGCTTTACCAAACAGTACTACTACATAGCCCTTTGAATAACTTTTGATCCGTATTTTGGGATACCATGCTGAGGTGATCTTTGTCTTGCTGAAGCGGGACAAAGTTATTTTCGGCATGACCGTGTTACAGACCATCCTGACCATTTTCTTCGATTATCTCTTTACAAGCGAACTCCCTGGCTCCTTTCGCTTGGGAGTTGTTGGTCTGGCCATCTCAAATATTTGCAGCTTTTCTGCAGAACTGTGCTATTGTGAAGATCATCATAGCTAGGTACAGATAGGTAGCTTGACATGATTGCATTCATGCATGTATCCGCACCGCAGCTTGTCTCAAGCGATCAGCTTTGAAAACACCGCGTGTTTCGCTGCGCGTTGCCCCGCGTTTTCTTTCTAGGATACGCTACCGCTGTGCACTCCGCATTGGTAGCGGAGCTCCTGATCTTCGATCGGGGGCTGATGGCCGAGCACGCTGGCTCGGGGGCAGCGGCCCATCCAGAGTGGGAGGATGCTTCTTCCCAAACCCAGGCTGCGCCTGGAGACGGGTCGCCCGCGGCGACCCCCAGACGGACGTCCGCGGCGTCCGACAGTGCAGTCCCTGGTACGCCACAAGGTACACCAGGATCAGCTCAGTCAGCTCCGGCGGGGCCAGCAAGACATATGGGTGGAAAAGGAAACGGTTGGACGCCTTGGGGCCTCAAATGCCGGTTCCACCGGCGTACACCCATCCGTACCTGGCCATGTCCCAGTTGAGATGGGAGCAGGATGTCTATGGGCATTGGTGGTACAGTGATGGACAGCATTGGTGGTATGGCCATGGAGGTTCACACCACTTCACTGCTCCTCCTGCAGGACCAATCCCCACAGCAACATCTGGCATTGGAGCATCTTGGCAATTCGTGAACCCTGAGACTGTGAAGCATCCCTCAGGGCCTAAGCAACCACGAGAGCCAGCACACCCACCAGCACCACATGGCAAGAAGCCACCAAAGCCGGAGCACCCAACAAGAAGAAACCGCCTGCCAAGGGCAAGAAGCAGGCAGGCCACATGCAAGGACTGCAAGCTGCGCAAAGTCCTCTACTACAGCACAGTCCATGGTGCAATGGCAGCAACGGCCGCGCTGAACTGCAAGACGGTAGCTTGAACTGAAGAGGAATACCGCGAGGCTATGATGCAGATGAACATGCCTCCCGGTCATGTGATCCTGGATACTGGATGCCGGACAGGAGTGGCCGGTAAGCTTTGGCACGTTGATTTTCAGCGTGCTTTGGACCAGTGTGGTATGGAATCTTCACAGCGGACCACGAGGAGATCTTTCGTTTTGGAGCTGGTGATCCCGTCTTGTCCACCAACGCCTACATCTACCCAGTGCAGATCTATGACCATAACAGTTGGGTGCGCGTGCAGAGACAGCAGAGTGTCTGAGTGTCCCGGGCTGGTGGGTCAGGCAGAGTTGGCCCGCTGGAAGGCAGATTGACTTTGCGACCTTGCAGGTTGGCATTCATAGTACTTGGAGGCCAACAGTGATGTCTCCATCCAGGCACCCAATCCTGGGTTTGCTCAACATGGGATCGCACCCTGATCCCAAACAATGGCGCACCAAGCCATTGGAAGAGCTCAGGCAGCGCCTGACGAGCGATCCTCACTCCTTTGCACTGGTACAGGATGCCTTGGACAGCATCTCTGACTCCGGGAGTGAGGTGCCACAGGAAGCTTTGAAGGTTGCTGTGCATGAGCCTGAGACGCAGCAACAGTTGGCTATGTGGCAGGAGACAATGGAAGATGAGGCCATTGAGACATTGGATGCAATTGGCGCCCCAAAGGTCTTCAAGCCACAGCTGCATCCCATGAGCTCTGATGAGGGCTCCATCAGCGAGGTACACGCAATGAGACTGAAGCAAAGGAGGACTTCCACGAGATCCTGACTTCCGGCTGCGCCGGCGAACGGAGATCCTGAGCAAAGGCCAGCGTCGCAGGATCTTGGCTGCTGCCAAAGGCATCAGCGAGGCCGCAACGGCAGAAGCTGAGCGACGCTCCTGCCCTGAAAAAGTGCCTCGCGTCCGTCGTCTTCGTACAGGTTACAAGATTTTAGAGATCTTCACCTGGAGTTGCCTCCTGTCAAGGTTCGCCTATGGTTTAGGTTGGGAGTATTTGGAGCCCTTGACACTTCCAGGTTGGGACCTCAAATCCCCAAAGGTTGAGAAAGAAGCATGGGACTATGGGTGAACCCGGACTTCATTACCGTCCCGTGGCCATGCACGGAATGGACCATCATTCTGCGCCAACCAAAAGACATAGACCCAAAAGCAGGCACTTCTTGCGCGGCGAGTTGAAGCTCGCAAGCTACTTCGATTCACCCGCAGAGTCACACTGTGGCAGGCTCGTAGCGGTCGGGCCATTTTGGGTGAAAACCCATTGCTTCATTGGCATGGAAATCGACGCCTTTGGCCATCTAGATGAGGCTATTTGTGATCAATGTCAATACGGACTCCGTCATCCAGAGAACGGCGTGCCCATCAAGAAGCACTAGGTTTGTGGGTCAAGCTGAAGTGGTTTCAGAACTCCATCGTCGTTGTTCTGGTGATCATCAACACCATCAGATTGAGGGCACAGTCAAAACCAGTGCCTATGGAAGGATTTCGCTTCTTCTTGGGGAGGTGGCTATCCCCTGCCGCTGTGCCGTTCCATCGTGCGAGGAGTGCGCGCCTTCTTGGACAAGCAGGCCAATGACGCCCGCGCGGAGGTCTACATGTTGGAAGACCAGGTGCCAGAGGAGGCAATCCAAGAAGGAGAGGAAGGCATTGATGAGGAAGAACAACGTGTTCAATCCTACAAGGATGCAAGCGAGGATGATCTTGAAGAGGAGGAGAGGCGACCCATCTCTCAAGAGGTGAAGAAGGCTGTAGAGTTTGCCCACAGGCAGTTGGGCCATCCCAGCAGGGATACACTAGTTCGCGTGCTGCGAATCTCAGGAGCTACAGACGATGCAATCCGGCGCGCTCGCCGATGGCACTGTGATTTCTGCAGGATGCAACAACCGCCAAAGCTTCCACTCGCCACAACAGCTACTTCAAGACCATTTGCTTTCAATCGAGTTTTGCGCATTGACATCAAATATCTCTTCGACGCCCAAGGTCGGAAGTACCCCTGTTTGAGTATTGTTGACCTTGGAACTGTGTACCATGCAGGCTGTATGTTGAAGACCAGGAGGTCGGACTATGTCGCCCGCAAGTTCTTTGTTCACTGCGTACAATTGTTTGGAGCCCCAGGGCAAATTTATCGTGATCAGGGCGGCGAGTTTGAACTGTCATTCACGCAGCTTTTGGAGCAAATGGCTGCGCCAAGCACAGTCACCGGATCGCATGCCGGTTGGCAGTTGGCCGTAGGAGAACGCCGTGGAGGGATCTTGGGGACCATGGTTGGTGCAATCACCACAGAACATGTCACGGAAGGTTTTCATGGCATGAAGTTGGCATTGAGCTCAGCACTGGCAGCCAAGAACATGACCATTACCCGTGATGGCTTTAGCCCCAACCAAAGGTTGTTTGGAGCGGAGGTCCGCTACCCCAGTCTTTTGGAAGACGATGTCAAGCCTAGCTTTGCAGAGAGCTTGGACACCCAGACTGAGTTTGCAAGATCCCACCGTATGAGAACCACTGCCAGGTTAGCATTGATCCGGATGGACGTGCCATCTTGAGGAAGCCCGGTGTGGACACAGAGGGTCCATATGTTCCTGGATGCCAGATTTACTTCTGGGTGCCCAAGAAAGCTTCAAAGAGATACAGTCGAGGAGGTATCTGCAACAGTTTTGGTTCGTGAAGGATATCAACGCTATTTTGTCAGTTGGAGAGGACGCGCCTTGCTCCTTGCTACACCAAACATGCGTTTGGCTACAAAGGAGGAACTGGCCATGAATGAGCCCGCAAAAGAAGATGCAGAGACTATTGGCCAGATGCTTCGCGATCCAGAGCGTGAAAATGCCTGTCACGACCAGAGCCATTTCAAAGGAGCTCCCAAGCGGAAGCACGTTAGGGATGAACCTGAGCGCAAACGTGCCCGATTGATGATGCGAGGCACCAAGTCAATCCGGGAGTTGCTCAAGAGCCGGTTTGGCTTTAGAGAACAGCTCAAGAAGCGCAAGGTGCAGCTCCAACCGCCGAGATCCGGTAGCGCCGAGGAAGAAAGTTAAGAAGGCTTTACCTCCACCGCCTGCGGCGGAGTCTCAAGACTCGATGGAGGAGTACATACCTTCTCAAGCACCAGAGCCAGAGGCTCCACAGGAAGGCCAGCGGCCCATGATTCCTCCAAGTTCAGCTCCCGGAGAGCCACGTATACGGAAGCCGAAGATGTTCCATGGATGAAAATGAATGACTGGAAGAGTACAGACATCTTCCTCAGGAAGAACGCCGTCGCATTCTTCAAGATGATGTTTGACATCGGATCACAAGGAAAGGTGGTATCACAGAAGAAGAAGCTGACCGAGCAGTGAAACGCCTCAAAAGCAACTTCTGTGCAGCAACTGCAGCTAGCGCAGTGTTTGGGACCCTACAGAATGAATGGGTTTCCCGCTATGAAGTGGAGTTGTTGAGACAGCTGACAGGACTGCCCGTCACTGCAGCTCGAATCCACAGAGCTCCACGAAAGAGGCTACAAAGGCCTCCAAAGATGGTGTCGCGCTCACGCTTGAGCACCCTAATTGGAAAGGACCCAGCAAGCACCTTCATTGTCAATGAGAAGGACGCAGAGGTTGCCGTCGGCGTGCCAGCTTTGAGTGGCGGGGCCTCACGATGTTTTATCGCACTGAGGAGCCAAATCAGCCGACAGAGGTGTTTGTGGAAATGCCGGACGGCATTGATGGCGTGACGCTCACCGCCACTGAGGTGGCTGGAAGGAATGCACGATACCCTTCTTGCTGAAGTTATGATCCTGAAGATGAAGCAGAGCGGAAAAGAGCTCGAACCACTTTCTTTGATGCTCTTGAGAAGGAGGCATTCAACAAGTCAGACATCAAAGAGTGGTCAGAATGGATCAAGAACAAAGTTGTTCGAAGGGTCGAGAAAGGCGAGCATGTTCCACCTTCGTGCATTTTCAGAGCGCCGCTGCGCATGTTGAGAGTGAACAAAGCGGCAAGTCCACTCTTATCTTTGATCGCCAAATCACGCTTGATTGTACCAGGGCATCTTGACCCACATTTGGGGCGAGTTCCGCACCGACTCTCCTACATGTCCACAAGCAGCAGTTCGAGCAGCTAAAGCTGTTGCTGCCGGACGTGGATGGGGAGGAGTGACATTTGACGTCGCAACCGCCTTCCTGAGTGGAAAGGAGACATCTCGGAAATTGTATATCCGAGCACGCCGCAAGAGAACTGCCATCTGCGATGGGGTGGCCACCCATCAAATCAGGAGAACTAGTACTTGGAAGCAGTGGGCCGACTTAAGGGCGCTCCACTCAGAGAACTAGCAGTCAGTCGCTCCACGTTCGTTGCCGGAGGCTTCCGAGGCGAACGATGCTTGGAAGACGGCTGGGCGATTCTTTGCTTGCGTGTTGATGATGGTTTATTGTTGGGTGATCTCAGCGATCCCCGGGTCATTGCTCTACGCAAGCAAATCGACGGCCTGTTCACCATTAAGGAGTGGAAGGAAGTCATTCAATTCCTGGGAGTTGAAGTCACCAGAGACTCCTCAGGATTTCATGACGACGTGAGCAGGTACATCAAGGAGATCAAGGTCGAGAAGCTGCAGGGTGAAGGTCTTTTGGGACCTCGTGAAGTCACACTATACCGCCAGTTGGTTATGCGACTCCGTTGGCCAGCACAGCAGATGATGCCGCGCATGCTGTACGAAGTCTCCAACTTGGCTCAGAGGGTGACAAAGGCAACCTAACCTATGCCGACTACAAGGAGGCAGTGAAACTGCATCAGAAATTTGTGGACGAGCCAGGTTGACATACCCACCGCTGGACTGCTCGTGTACAGTATGTACATCTGCAATCACGTCAACACACTTTTCTGGCTATGTGAAGATCATAGCTAGGTACAGATAGGTAGCTTGACATGATTGCATTCATGCATGTATCCGCACTGCAGCTTGTCACAAGCGATCAGCTTTGAAAACACCGCGTGTTTCGCTGCGCGTTGCCCCGCGTTTTCTTTCTAGGATACGCTACCCTGTGCACTCCGCAGCTATATCCAAGAATCGTGACGCGTGAGGCATGATACTTCGTGGCCACGCTTTGTCAGTGTAGAAAAAACCGGTACAGGAGGTTCGATTCCATGTGTGCCGCAGCCTTGATCCCAAGAAGTTGTGAGCGAAAAGTTTTGCTCGCGACAGGGTCCTTAGGGACTTGACGCTGGTAGCGGCGGCGGAGCCAGCTGAGCAACCTGAGCTGCTAGAGCCCGTGCCGGTTGCCATATCCTTTTGTTTTGATTCGCTTCTGACCGTTGCTGGGAGTTGGACAGGCCTGTACGTAGATTGCTTGCCGTGTAGAGCTTGCCATGTCGGTTGTTTGCATTCCGCCGCGGGATTCCATATCTTGAGTGTCGGGGCTTTCATCCAGAGCTGAGGTCCAACTGGAAGTCGGCTTCAAAACTCATTTGCGTGATGATGTCGCAGGGTCAGCAGCAGGGATTGTCGCTATGGGTGGACGCAAAGACAAATGTGCTTGTAGACAGACGAGAAGCCTTCGATTGCGCGTGGAAGTGCATGGGCTCTGTGCCACCGGAAGCCTGAGATCTCTGCCAAGAACTTTTTGACAATGAGCAAGGCTGGCGGCAGTGAAGTTGGTCTTTCAAAGCAGTGAGGCAGTGAAGTGGCGCCACCTGGATGGCCGAGATCTTCAGCAAGAAGTATTTGCCTTTCGGATGCTCTATGGAGATCTTCTCGCGGGAGACAACTTCTTGAAGAAAGAGATGAAATTAGAGTGCAGAAGCCCAGATGGTGACTCGGTCCTGCTGGCTTCAATCGTGATCCCTGGTCATCTCTCGTCCATCCTCAGCGGGTGAGAAGATTGTGGACGGCGTTCAAAGACCACTTCTATGACTGCGGAGAGACCAAGTACTATATATATCTCGAGGAGACGGTGCCTACCACAGGAGAGCACTCATGCCGCTTACAATGGGCAACAACAGGGAGGAGGTTCCCGACAGTTGCTGCGCCGATTTACAAAGGCGTGGATGTTGCTCGCGCCCCAGATCAAGATGATGTGACGCATTCATCCTCTTCATGATGGCGGACGTGGCCGACATGGCTATCCGTTGGCAGTTCCGTCCTACCGTGCCACCGCATCACAACTTCCTGATGGGTTGGATAGATCTTTGGGTCCAGACAAGGCGCAGGTGGATCAGGACGGATCATCATCTCAAGCGATTTTGACAGATCTTGAGGATCGCTTAGGATAGAGAAGGAGTCTTGGTAGCGCGCGATGCAGGTTGTGGAGTGGTTGAGAGGGAGGTGCTGACAAGGAGAGGATGTTTTCTCGCCAGTCCAATTTGGCCTCTGTGCAGACCAAGTACACAGCAGCAGCACCATTGAGAAGGGCAATGTTAGCGCAGTCATGACAACGACCAAGACCGCGCTTTGAATTACGACCACTGGTGATGTACAAGAGGAGGCTTGAGGCGCAAAGCTTACATGGTGTGGTGTGGACCAGCCCGAGTTTGGACAAGACTTGCAGGAATAGTCGGTCGATCATCGACTACTCTGGCACATCCGAACAACGCTGAAAGCGTGACCTGATCTTGGAAAGTGAGTGCGCCCGAAAAGCTGGCAACAAGGTGTTCTTGACCTGTCGAAGAGGCAGGAACCCATTGTGCTTGAGGAGGAGAGGCTCCGCCAGAAACCTCTAGAGTACATGATGCCACCGCAAGATGCAGTTGAGGAGGATGAGGATGTATACCGCGATGAACGTACATGGAGTGGTGGAGAAGAGGCCGGAGCAACGAGGAGAATTGAGAGAGAAGAGAATGGAAGGAAGGCCGCAGAGAAGGCGGGGGTTACGATTGCTCCAGAAGAAAACGAGGTTTTGTTTCGCAGAACGTTTTGACACCTAGAAGAACAACGCGCCGGGCTTAGCAGTAGGTAGAATAGATGGCGTTCATGTATTTGGAGTTGGTTTTGGAGTTCTTGGTGCATTTGTCAATATAGCGGGATATTTGTTGTTTTTTGTTGGTGATGCAGTTGGTATCCAAGAAATACGAGGCACCTTCCCACAGTAAAAGCGCCACAGTTATCAGATGAAGAGATCGACAAGGTGCTGCCAAAAGGAGTGGGAACCATCCAGACGGCCCCACCAGGGCAATCAAAGGCAATCAAAGGCAATCAAGATGAAGAGAAAACAAGAGTGGGAGAAGGAGGGGCTAGCGCTGAAATGTCGAATTGTTGGTCGAGGGTTTGAAGAGTATGATGAGATGATGAGGAGAGACTCTCCTCCGACGTGCAACATGAACTTCTTGCAGGGGCAAACACAGAATTTGGAGGAATGTGAGAATCGTGATGCATAAGGCGTGATGCTTCATGGTCATGCTTTGTCAGTGTAGCAAACCGGTACACCAGTGTGGAACCGGAGGTTCCAACCCATGTGTGCCGCAGGCCTTGAACCCATCAAGTTGAGAGCGAAAAAAATTGTTCACGACACGCTTTTAAGGAACTTGACAGTAGAAACCTGCAAGCTACCTGGCTCCTGTTCAGTTTGTTTAGTGGATATTTAAAAGCGTGGGTCCGATCTACCAAACCCCTTCTGGTCAAGTATTGGACACCCCTTTAAGAGTTGTTTGATCACCCTTTGACTGCCTCTAGATCTAAGAATTTCTTTTTAGTACATTTAGGACTGCAGCCAGGCACCTACACCTTGATATTTATCGTTGCTCTTCGCTACCTGCCGAACTGTTTCGTGCGCCCTTTGACTTGGACGTGGCTTATGAAATGGTGGCGTGTGGGTCGATGGGCGGCGGTTGCATCCTCAATGCGGAACTTGAGCTACATGATCTTCATCGCGCGAATGGTTAATGTGTTGAACCAGTCCGGAAACTATTGGCTTGCAAACAACTTCATTTGGAAGTGGCTCCTCCTTCTGTTTCTGCCTTTGGCAGAGTTACTGAAACAAGAAGTTTCCTGTAGAGCTCGGGTAACTTCAGCACACTGGGACATTCTACCTGCATATTTGGTACTGTCTGCGATTCTTTTTGTGATCTGGATGATCAGCAAACCTTGTTGGTCAAGTTTCTTTCACGTGGTGCTCAATGTGAAAGACCCTTCAATGGCCCTAAGTATTGTCCAATGGCTTTTGCCCTTCTATTTCTTCTACATGTTTGCTGCTCTGCTGGATTCGATCTTCTACGGTTTCGGCTTCACTGACCGGCTTGCATTTGTATCCATCATCACCAACGTGGGGGTCTATGGATCAGCCTTCCTCTTATATACGCTTCATGTCTATGCCTTATCCATCGCATCGGTGATGTACCTTTTTGGTGCTGGGATAGTAGTTGGGTGTCTCGTGCGCGGGATTTTGTACTATCGATATTTCCTGCGCGGGGTGCCCCAACGGCTTTGAAGCTGTGAATTCGCTTGGAAGTAGCGCAACTGAGGAGTTTCAGTTTCAGGTATACTTTCCAAGAGGATTTGTTAGCTCAGTTTGTGCAAAAAGAGATTGGAAGGAGCGCATGCAAACTGTTTTACTTTTCCTGAGTCGAGCAGGTGCAGTGCAGATGCATGTGCCAGACTTTTGGCTTGAACGTTTTTGCATCAACAATGATGCGTCCACGCGCTCTGACCCCGAAGCCATGGTCACTTCTAGCTGTAGCAGCAGCTTCGCTGCTGCTGTGTGAACACCTGTCGTCTGTGCCCTTGCAGTGGCAGGTTTCAAGGGTTTCGAAAGAGAGAACACATCATGTTTACCTTCGAGATGGGCTAGAAAAGCCGCTCTATGTGCATCGCTTCGATGATGCACTTCCATTTCATGAGCCGGGTTTGGCGCCAGTGCGAGTTGGAGAGGATGCGTGGCACATCTTCCCAAACGGCAGCAAGGCATACAAAGAGAACTTTTCTCGCACCTTTGGCTTTTATGAAGGACGTGCAGCCGTTGCCACACACCACCGGTATCACCACATCCTGCCGTCTGGCCAGGAGCTGTATCCAGAACGGTATGAGACTCAGCGCGGTGAGCGGTATGCTTTTTGAGGGATGACTAAGAACCTAGAGGATACAATGCGTGAAACTTCATGAACCATTGGTTTTTGATGGTTTTTGTGGGTCCATCCAGCCATGTGCACGGGTTCTTCGAATGAGACCTGTGAGTTTGCACGATTTGCCTGGAATCCATGGGGAGCTGAGGATTGGGTAGGGAACTTTCAAGGGCTATGCTGTCCAGTTCGAAGGGCTGGGCGCTACCTGCACTTGAGACTGGATGGGAAACCTTTGTATCAGCAAACCTGGAGCTATGTTGGAGATTTTCGTGAAGGGTCGGCTGTGGTTCATGAGGGAAGTCAAGCTACGCACATTGACCTTACGGGGGAGTTCTTGCACGGGAGATGGTATAAGGACATGGATGTGTTTCACAAGGGCCTTGCGAGGGCTAAAGATGCAAATGGATGGACGCATATTGATGAACAGGGCAACCCCAGGTGCGAGAAGGGGCAAAACTATGCAACACTGTTCGGTGTTCAATCACGGGACCAACTGGGAAAACAGTGAAGCATCCAATCTTTGCAGGTATGAACGAAGATTCCAAGTGGTTGAGCCTTTCTACAATGGTCAGGCACGTGTGCAGCGTTTCGATGGTGCCTGGGAAGTCATCGGCGAGCAGGGGGAGCCGCTTGTGCTCCTGGCAGAGGCGCAAGGCGAACGAGGCGACGCCTTTGCCGAGCTCTCGGGGGATTTGGTCGGCTTTTGGAAGACCCAGACCTTGTGCGCGGCAGTGGAGCTGGGAGTGCTGCTTGACACCAAGGATGACTTGTGTGACTTGTGTTAAAAATGGGGACGGTGGTGGGGTGGTTTTGCGCCGGAGGTGTTTGAATGTTTGGATGTGTGGAATATCATATATAAACATATGAACCTCATGACTTTGGGCATGGTGCAGCTTTCTTGGGTCAAGCTTGTATGGAGCATAGGCCCTTGACACTAGGACTGGCAGGGGGATCACTCTCTTCGTTCGCCTGGCGCTTCTTTTCGGACCTCGTGGACTCGCCTTTTCAACCGGCTGTCCCTTCACCTGTGGATTGTATTTGCCCCACCGTTGATTACCTGGATTGGGATATTGATTTCAAATCTGTTTCCATTGGAATTTTGGTGGGTATCGCACTCGGGCCCCTTCTCGAGGCTTTGCTGGTAGTCAGACAGTGGTGGTCAAACCTGGTCAGGCGGCAGCTCGCTGCCGTTACGCGGTCGGTTCGACCGCTTTATCGAGAATTATCGAGATATCTAGGGCTTGCATGTCCAGCCAGACGCCTCAAGATCGTACTATTCTTGAGTTGATTTCCAGGATTGAGCGCCTTGAGCTTCGGGTTTCAGGACTCGAATCTTTTCAGTTTGAAGTTGTGCAGGCTGAGGTTGAGGAGCAGTGGGAACCAGTGCCAATTCAGTCCGGGCCGACCGCGTCCGGCGATTCGTCCACAGGCCCCATTAGCGAGACTGTTGTGCAAGGTGAAGCGCTTCCGTCTGAGGTTGATACCGAGAGGTTGGCCATTTTGAACTCCATCGGTCGTTGGGTTGCCCGTGCTTTGCAGAACAACATCACCGGCTCGTCAGGACGTGATCAGTTGCCTGAGCCAAGTCAGCATTATTTGGTTTTCAGGGGGGTGAACGGAGTTGTTTATAACCCAGTGAAGGTTTTTGCAACTTTCCCTGAAGCCTGTCGATTGGTCAAATCGCGTGGGGGTGCATTCGGTCGTTCAGTGTTCATTGGAGTGCCAAGCAAGTCGGACGGCAAGACCGTTTGCTCCTCGGCCGGCGTTGCCTGGCCGAGCGATTAGATGGAGGATTTTGTTGAGAACCTCGGCATTCCAGCTGAGGGCCCCTGAGGCAGGTGATCTGCCCTTTCGACCTGAGAGTGTGTTTCTTTTGCAGCCGGCGAGCCTCTTGGAGCCACGAGGTTCGACCTTCTACTACCCAGAGACCTTGTATACGAACAGCCAGATGTTTGCTT
>JAOBYK010442567.1:0-14451 GCA_025434845.1 Phenganax subtilis | reverse complement strand
AGAGAGAGAGAGAGAGAGAGAGAGAGAGAGAGAGAGAGTTCAATGTACCATACTTTCGGCCATCTTGGACCACGCTTTTTGACGCCAAGCCAGCAGTCCAGATCACTCCATATGTCAGTGATTCTTGCGCGTCATTTCTCTCCTCGCGCCCTGACTTTCAGTCCCCTGAGCGGGTGGTCAACTTTTTCATGGCTAAGGAGTGAAGGAGTTCCAGTTTCATATATTCCTTTTTTTCGTAAAATAAGTATGAAACTAGTTTTTATGTCTAGCTGTGAGGATTATCCTGAAGTTGAAGTAATTCTACTTGTCATCATTTTAATTTAGACACAAGAAAGAGAAGGACCATCTAAACTGGTCACTTTTTTCACTATGAAAGTATGTGTACATAGTTTTACCTTAAAAACGTGAAAAACATTTCAGCGTATACTAACAGCTACATATAAATAAGGCAAAGTAATTGTTTTTTGTGCCAAAATGTATAATGAAAGAGTTGTAAAAGAAGGACTTCCAAATCAAGTGCAACTACTAAACAAGCTCTTTCTTTCGAAAAAATTATTTAGTCATTGAAAAACATGTGAATAGTTTGTATGTTTCGAGCAGTTGATCGAGTTTCAATAAATATGAAGGTTTGCCTTATGGAAATAATTATTATCGTTTTACTTTTTGTACAATCGGAGACAATAAACAGCCGAAATTGTTGCTGTAGTTTGAAATGTGTTTTACAATAATATTAGACAGATTTAGATCGACGACGCGGACGTTAAGACGACGTCAAATGAACGTGCGAGGTCTGGGTCCAGGACGCCGTCGTGTTGTTGACAAAAACAGATTTAGATATAAAACTAGGACGCCAAGACAAAAGTAAGACACTTTATGTTTCGAATATACATTTTTCTTACTGACTAAAGTCTTCAAAAGAATAAAATTCTTTCTCTTCTGGCCATATCATGCTCGACCCATAGTGATAAGGATGAATACAATACTGTACCACAATAACTTTCCAAGTTTTAATATAAATTTTAATAAAAAATACCTATGTAAAAATGGAAACTTCAACTGACTTAAAAATAAAAGATTGAAACTGCAAATGCTAGATCTAGATTGATCAGAAATAGGCAATAAACAAGGAGAAAATCTCTTACTTGAAACCAGCATGAAGCATAATTTTTGGTTTTATATTTGGCACGGTTGCTGTAGACTGCCTTTGCAAAACCAGCAACAAATTTTTGCACAACTTGCAGTTAAATTTATGCATATATGTAGATAAATAAATCCGAAAAAAGTCAAAAAATTACAAAACAACAGTTTGTTGAAGTTACTTGTACGATTTTCATTGTGTACGTACTGTTTTCACCGAGAAAATATACTGTAAAACCTGACGTCCTGGATAGGACGTGAAAAGTTGCTTTTGGCGTCCTGGGACCGGTTGTTCGTACGCCGTTTAGCTTAAACGGCGTATAAGTTCAAAATATAGATAATATTTATGTCAACCTTGAACAACGAAATTGAAAGGTTTTCAACTGAATACAATAATTATGTATTTACCCAAAGTTTTATTACATAACATTTGATTTTAAAAGATTAGAAGAAGTGCGGGAGTGTTGTTGAATTTTGACTTATCCACCGTTTAAGCTAAACGGCGTACGAACAACCGGCCCCTGAAAATCGCTGCGACAACGTCACCAGTAAACAAAACGCCATATTTTCCCGCCATCTTTCGTCACTCACGTCGTCTTAACGTCCGCGTCGTCGATCTAAATCTGTCTAATTCTGTACATTCAGTTTCCTTGTGAAAAAATTGACAGGTTTAGATGATCCTTTTCTTTCTTGTTGTAAATTAAAATGAAGACAAATAGAATTACTTTAACTTCAGGAAAATCCTCACCGTCATAGAAAATTAGTTTCATACCTATTTTACGAAAAAAGGAAAATATCTGAAACTGAAACTCCTGCGCTCCTTGGCTCCTTGGCCATTAAAACGTTGACCGCGCACTCAAGGGGACTGAAAATGACGTGCAAGCGTGCAAGACAGTTGTTTTAGTTTTTATTTATCTATGTAATTAATATTTATTTATTTCCATTTAAATTGCCCATTTTACATGAATTTTAAGAAACTAACAGAATTTCCTTCCAATTTCCTTTCCAGGGTTCAAAAATCCTTCCAATTTCCTTCCAAATTCTATTTCCTTCCAAATTTCCTGCCAGGCGACTGAATTTCCTTCCAAGTGGAACTCTTGCACCATTGTCGAATCTTCTATCAATTTTATCCCTGACTTTCCCCCCAGACCTAAGTGTTACATAGGAATTCAGAAATTTTGAGTTTTTGCCTACCTTGCATTTTTCCAAATTATATTATTTTGGACTTTGGTACAGTAGTATTCACGGGAAGTCAAGTCATTTATAATACAATTGACTGACCGTATGTCGTCTTCATCAGAAAGCGATTTAGAAATCATAAATAAATTGATACTGCATACGGCATTTGATATTGTTATAAAGTGCAACTGTTACTTAGAAGTTGAATGACAAGCTAACACCTCTGGTTACATACCGTATATTTTCATAGCTAGTGCGTAGTCTGTGTGACTTAATTTGTGGACACTTCATGGCTTTATGGAGTTTATGCTATTTCTGTTATATGGTTTTACTGAAAATGTGTAAATTTGTAGAGTATTATAATCATATATTCTGCCAGTTTTGACTTAGGCGCGTTGCTTAGCGGCAATCTACCAAGAAAAGGGGAGAAAAGTTAGTCATTTGTTGTAAAAATTCGGAAGGAAAAATGGAAGGAAACTTAGAAATTATTGGAAGAAAATTTTGTGAAAAATAAGGAAACATGGACAGCTAGAGAAGGAAAAAAAATTTCTAGAGTGGAAACATTGTGCAAGACGCCATCAATTTTCGCCATGTTTGGGCAGTTTGGCCATGGCACAGCCATGGCTTCACTTTTTGATTACACAAATGACTGAAGTCAGCTTTCTATGTACATAGTTCACTGGCTGTCGTCACCTCTTTTGGGATTGTTTGACATGGCAAAATCATTACGAGCGCAGTTTGAAGAGCATTTAACTTGTTCAATATGTCTAGAGCATCTTCAAGATCCTAAAGTTTTGCCTTGTTTACATACATAGAGAGGTTCAGATTTGACTTCCAATACCAATACGACTACCACTTGCCAAGACAATGAGATGCGTCTTATCTAATTGATTAACCAATTAAATTTGAGTTTTGGTAGCAAAAGGTAGTGGTAGTGGTAGTGGAAGTCAGATCTGAACCTCTCTCATATTGTCATGGATGCATAAGAAAACTTGATATGACTGGAAATATTTTGACCTGTCCAGATTGTCGACTCACAATCAAGGTATATACATACCATCCTCGACAAAAAACCTTGGCGCAGTTTCCGTTCATGTTCAAACTTTTCCAGTTTTCCCATATTGACAGAAAACTATTCATGCAATGTGTTCCAAGTGCAATTTTCAAACCCCCCTTCCCCCCCCCCCCATACAATGTTGTGTTAGAGCAAAACAGTCAGAAAAATCATTCTCAACATTGAATGAGGGGCAAGGGGGGTTACAGATCGAAATTTTTAGTGGGTGTTCAAATTCTGGCTTCATTTCTCAGGTGTACCATCATTTTTGTCCAGGATTGTAGCTCTTTTATTACGAGGCTTTTTCAGCCTTAGTGGTACTAATGTATTATAGCGTACTGAGTTGTGGTTTATCCTACTAATTTATGCTGACGAATTTAGGGTTTCACTCAATAAGTCGATATTTTATGCATAATTACGTGCATTGCTAGTAGATTTAGCGACAACTAGTGAGCATAGTTTGTCTTGTGATAGACAAAATATGGCCCTGAACAGCGCACGCAACTACAGCTAAACATGAGAAAGATCAATATATATCCTCCAGGCGTATAATCAGCAAACATTTATGTAAACGTAGTTTCTTGTGAATCCATCTAGGCATGTAGCACTTCCTGATATCCTACAGCATCTTACAGGCTTTAGATATAGCTAATCTGTGGAATCTGGTAACCAATTTATCATCCCAGCAAAACTGCAGGATCTTGTAATTGTTAGTTGCATGCATCGAACCTACTACCAACTTCTGCAAAGTCAGCTAGGCCTTTTTTGATAATCTCTTCGACCGCAAAAGTATATATCGTGTGTAGCAGTATTTAATAGCCGAGAGCGAACTGTACTTTATCATTTTGCTTAATTGCGGCGGCTCAGTAGTTTCATGTATATAAACACTTTACCAAAATCATGACAATTTTACCATGCCGAGCCTTGAATTGTTTGTCAAAACTATGTTATAAAGTTGTCATTTTGCTAGTGGAAAACTAGTTTCGGGGATTTTTTTCGCAGTTGGTTGATGTTCGTTGTAGTTTTTAAGCCAGTTTGAACTATAAATCCAGAGCCTGAAATAATTTTTAGAACTTGTCCGGCAAACCTTCTGAGCAAAGTAACGTTTGACCGGAGCTTTTCAAATTTGGTCCGATATTTTTTAGTTTTTACAGTTAGCTCTTGTGATTACAATTACTTTGACGTAATGGTTCGAATCACGAACTGTCTTAATCTTGACTCGACAACGTTGAAGATAAAACAATACATTTCCTCGATGCTTTGAGCTCCGGACCCATTCAGATGTTGTGATGCAGCCTGTTCAATCATTGGCCCAGATTTCTTTTTCATAAAATTTGTCCGGACAAAATGTCTGTTTGGCGTTGAGGCACAGAATAGTTGAGGTCTTAGCTAAATGAAGCCAGAGCATCTTATGGACCTCAAAACAATTTACATCACTCAGTTGGTTATAACAGCCCACATTCTGATTAACATACGCATGTCCACCTCAATGGCTCCATGTCATCGTTTCCTCTATCCCTGTGGAAGATCACGTAGGCAGGAATCGTAACAGCATTGTCCATGGGCGTACGGGCGTCTTCTTGTTTGGGGGGGGGGCACAGCACCATTTTGCCCGACCGTCAGGAAGGTTGCTAGGATTAAAGAGGCCTACTCTCACGAGGCGCCACCACGTTGGCGCTTAGCGAGAAAATTTTGAGAATTTTTGAACGTTTGATCGCCGGAAATGCCCGTTTTCAAGCACTTTTCCACGTACATAAACTTCATTTTAGTCATGTTCAGGGCTGTATTATTCTTGTTTAAATACTTTTAGCGACTCGAGCAATCCAGGTCTTAATCTAACTTAACTGAAGCTGCCATAAAAGGCCTATCTACGCTCATTGCAACTTGCAAATAGCCTGATGATTTTAATTAATTTTAAGTTGAGTAAGTTTTTGGGGGGCTGAAATTTGGTTATTTACCTGAAACACTTTGAGATTCGGTCTTTGCGCTGCGTATTGCATAACCATCAGTGAGCACGAGTAACTTTGCAAGTTTCACGCCAAAATAATACTATAATGAGTTCGTGCGTATTTTCGTTCATATACGGAAGTGCTCCATATAGAGCTAAGTATTTTAAAGAGTTCAGTTAATTTCTTTCATAATCAATTTAATTCAGTTTAGTTTGCGTCTTTTAGCTTTTTATTAATTGCCCAAGCGACATGTGGAGTTTAGCTCAAATGCCCGACCGTGTAAGCTTTGGGGGGGCCTGTGCCTTCCCAGCCCGTGCGCCTATGTCATTGCCTGGGATTAATCTGTTTAGCCAGGTTTCAGTAAGACATGCTAAGCTTATTTTAAAACAGAAAAAAGTTCTCTTAGCTCGTCCAACTTTGGAAGCAGGGACATAACGTTAGTCATCAATACCTTAGATACGTAGTGTATAGCAGAAAACTGGATACGTCGTTGAATTAGCATCATTTTTCTACTCATATCGCGAAGTGTGGCTCCAAACTTTGCCCTTCAAATTGGCTGCATCCAAATCATAGGGCTTTGCAAATGGAGTTTTCGTTCCAGTTTTACTGAGTTCACTGTCACGCACTGCTCCCTGGGCATGTCCTTCCAAACAGAGAGAGAGCCATATAGCTAATATGTTGTGCAGGCTACAAATCATACACAAATTTTCTCAGGGTGCATTCAGCAATATTTAGATGTTTCGTGTTGTTCCTTGTAAACCAGAGAAGCCAAAAAGTAATTTAGAATTTGTACTCGATAAAGTTGAATAGAAGATCAGTTTTGATCAACATGTTCCTGGACCTTACTTGGGTTTGCCGCCAGGGCCAAGCCAAACCAAAAAATAGTACTCCCCAGATATTTATCCTCCTCCCCCCAGCACGAATGAGAGTATGAAAATCTGTCTCCACGACAATTCCCTAGTCTCGTAAAAAGCTGGTACAACTGCCTAGTATCTCACAAGATTAGTTCATTTAAATTTTAGGTGCCGTCTCCACCAGATGTGTCGTTTTTACCATCAAATTTCTTCGTGAACAATTTGCTTGCTACTCTATCATTGTCTGATAGGACTTCTGAATCAGGCTTCGGTGTATGCGGAAGTTGCCGTGACGAACAGGCTGAAACAAAATGTGACCATTGTGCGCAGTGTCTCTGCCATTCTTGCACCCAGCCCCACAAAAAATCTTGTCACAATTCTCCTGTTGCAACAGAAATCATTTACTGTTCAAAACACCCTGGACAGAGCGTAAAACTGTTTTGCAAGACTTGCCAAGAAACCATTTGTCAAGATTGTATGACACTCAGTCACCATCAACATCATTACGTTGTTGTATCAGAAGCCGCAGAAGCGAAGAAAGCTGAATTGATGAAGCTGTTAGAAGCTGTAGAGATACGAAAGAGCGAGATCTCTGCCAATTTGTCCTCTCTTAAAAAGAAAGAAGAGACGCTGAATGAAAACAACGAGTCAACACTTCAACAAATAGAAGCCCATTTTACAAGCCTTATTGAAGTTTTAGTGAGGAGAAAAGAAAAACTGATTACCACAGTGAAAAGCACTCAAGACGACAGACTAAAACAACTCCACTGTCGACAAGAAGACCTGCAAATCATGGCCGCTCGCTGTGAAAGTAGTGTAAGTTATACCGAACAGACTATCCGAAACAGCAACAATGTACAGTTGTTAGATTCTGCCAAAGACATGTCTGAGTCATTAGTAGGCTTAAAAGATCAAAAAATTGGAGAAAACTCCGTCGAAAATGGTTCTCTTGTGTTTGAAGCCGAAGATTCAACAGAAGAAGAGCTCTCTAAGCTAGTACAAAACAGTATTGTTCGTGAGCGGGAAATTCAACCAAATTCTTCATGCTCTGCAGCACCTACCATCGCCCCAGTCGTGAGCACGTTCGCTCACGTATATTCCGCTTCTACAGGAGCTACCGCAACGGGTTACGGAACTCCCAGTTCTACAAGTAGTGAAGAGTTATTTCCATCTGGTTCCCTGGTTGGGAATCGTGTATTCAGGTATGGTGCTCTCGTTTTACGATATGATTTTAAAATAATTTGTCACAAAAAAACAACTGCACGAATAGGATAGCTTTACTCGTGGTTATTTGATCATATAAACTTAGATGGTTTCGAAACTGGATTAAAATTCAATAACATCAGCTATGTTTTTTTTTCAGTTTATTGCGAAATTATCAACACCAAATTGTCACGTGTATGTGTTTTGCCTGACTCTTAATGTTCTGTTTCAACTACTCATCCCAAGGGCGGATCCATCTAGGGATGGGGGTGGGTTGAGTGGCTACCCACCTTCGTTTTCACTGAACTAATGTTGATCTCCCGTTTACCTCATCCCAACTTATTTCCATATTTTTTAAAATACTATATTGTGGCAGTATAAACAATTTCACTTGTGAAAAATACAGGAAGTTCCAACTTAACCACCATGGAGTTTTTGTTTCTTGTTTCTTGACATCTCAACTACTTCTTAAGATATCAACCGTTTTAGAGTATACAACTCAGCTACCTTATGACATCGTATTCGTACACATGTAACTCGAGCGTAATCGCTATTTTGCAGCTTATTAATCTTACTCTGTCTAACGTCAGAACATTTTACTCATTAAAGCGAGAGCACTTGGAAGGCTGAAAGGTACTGAAGTGCCTTAATTGCACCTTAAAAAGCTCAGGTTTTGCCCTGAACCACCCTGCTTTTTAATGCTCAAGATCCGCCACTGCATCTGTGATCAGTAAATTCCAAGGCCCTGTTTACACGATAGCTACCGGATTGCTATCGGATCAAGTCAACTGTTGCAGCTATCGATGCTTTGTGAAGATTTTTTGAGGTAATGACACAAAGAAATGTGCAAAAAGGGTCAGCCTAGTTGACGTTTGTTGGTGATTATTGCTCCTTAACAGCAAACGAAGATGTCGTGATGAGTGAATCTCCGGTAGAGTGTAAACGGGGCCTAAGGAGACTGGAACGATACATTCGGTACCAAGTTTGAAACCAAATTGAATATGCTGTTCATAGCCTTATTTTGTGTAAATGCTCTAGACCCGGCATTCATTGGTGGAGTGTTGAGATAGATCATTCAAATTGTCCTGGCCGTGATCGTGCAGATTTTGAGATTGGAGTCATAAGCAACAGAGACGGCTCCACTGTGACCTTGCGTGGTTTCATAAAGCCTGGTAGATTTGAAGTGTTTAACCTTGAACTCAACTCTCATGAAGATAATTTGAGAGTTGAGCCACCGTGGGACAGTGCGACAAACTTTGATGTGTGTGATAGTATTCTGTCACCATATTTGGAAATCGATTGCAAACATTGTGAGGTAGATGTCACTGAGCAAGATTTCTTTTGGGCGTTTGAGAGACAGTGAATTTACTATTTTACCTACAAATATAATATTTAAGAATGTGGGAAGAGGGGAGCATCGTAATCTTTATTCAGTCAAGAAAACGGTGACGCGCTGAATTTGATTCAAATTGTCCAGGTTTGCGTTTTCCTTTGCTAGTCGGATATGCAATACCTTTTAAACCATATAACCACACAGTTTCAACAAAATTTTGAGTATGACGAAGTTTTCAGAAAATAATGCTATTGATAGTTTACTATTAACATATGATTGGTTACCATACAGCTTCTGCATCGTTTTTAGTTCAAAGTTTCTTCGAAACTTTGCAGTGTTGTGATGAACGGCGCAAATTCATATGAGTCAGTCACAGTGTAAACTTCTCGGTGGGGGAGAGTTATGTAGGTATTTCTCGTGCATATTTCTTTTAAAATGTGAAGCGAGTCCATCAGTATATACCCCGTTTTCGCTTAAATTCCCATCAAATACGTGCTTCGTAGCAAAGTATTAAATATTTTCCCTGCACTAATGGCGGAAGTGATGGAAGCGAGACAAATAACGCGCCATCAAAACTTTATTCCTACAGCTGCACACTTGCTAAGTTGCTGTTCTTAAAGCTAAAATATGTAATGAGTTTTCGCTGTATCAAACAAATTGCGATTCAGTAAAACCAAAATTCACAGTAACAAGTTGTTTTTGTATTCTGTAGCGTTGAGCTATTCGTGGGCTGCGGAACCATTTAGAAAGAGGGGGGGGGGGCACTAATAAAAAAGGGCATTTTGTTAAAAATTTCATAATACAAGATGATGGTCGGATTTCGCGGGTTATACTTTGTATGATAATCAATTACAACTGCAATGTAATGTGTTGCAACTTACAAATCTTTATTGAGATCATGTGGAGCACTTTTTTTGGTAAACAATAATTATAACGCACATTAATTGGTTACTCAAATAAGGGCAATTTTAACGACTCAAAGAAGGGCATCTTTGCTGAAAAAAATTGGCACATCTTGGTCTTTTCAAAAAAGTGGGAGGGCACGTGCCCCACTGCCCCGCTCCGTGGCCCTTGGAGCTATTGACCTATTGTTGTCATAAATAATATACCTATCGTCTGGTAATTTACGGCTAAACTTGACTATGAAAGTTGCGAATTCGTTGCGTTTCTTGCCATCCTAAACATTAGTTTAGACATTCAGTGCGAAAGCAACTGTTAGAACGATAGACCGAACAAAACGTTCAAAGTCGGCAATCACGGGCGTAAAGCGAAAATTCGCAACTAAAGAGTAGTTAGCATCGAATTCCCGACAATCGTACGCCGATGTAAACTTGCACTGATTATCTCAATTTACGTTTACTTCTACAATTCAACAATAGAAAAGTGCTGCCACGTTTACTGAGACTTTCATAGTAATGGATTATAAAATTGTGGAGTTTCCAGTTCGAAACAGGAGATTTTTGCAACTTATTGTTGTCCGAATACATTTATTACAGCATTATGTAGTTATCCCATAAGAACAAACAACACAGAACGACATGTATCTAGATTAGTAAGAATCCACTGACATATATACATTTGGACTGCTTGCTCCTATGCTTTTTGACTTGAGGCTTGCGTGCATGGTCAATTGAAAGTCACGAAGGCTGACGAATATGAGAGTATTGCGACCATTGAGATGAATAAACCTGGAGTGACTATAACGCGATCAAAAGTGTCTACAAAAAGCTGGCGTCAGCAGTCATAACTTTCATGGGGGCATCCACTGACCACAAAAATGACTTGACTGCAGCCAGTAATTTAACAGTGAAGGGGTGTCTTTTAGTTAGAAACTAAGAACTACGAAATTCAAAGCAAAATATCGATCTTCGTTAAGTTTCTTAACGAATAAAACGGATTTTACTACCTGTCTTTCAGCTGCTCCATGCACATCACCAAATTTGCTTCCATAAAGAGCAGACGAAGTCTTTGTTTTTCAAATATATTGTAGCTCTTGTCCTTCATGAACGCTCGTATCTTCACATGTATTGTACGGTTTCATATTTTGACCTCCAAGACAAAACTAGACTTCAAGTTTGGTTCTCCTTTTTCGACAATATTTTGGTCTTGATTGAAGAAATTGAGGATTCCACATAACGAGACAATCTTACGAGTTACGACTGCTTGTTGTTTTTGCCGCTGCACCAGCACTGTTCGAAAATTACGTTCATTATAAAAAAAAAGATTAAATTATACGATTTATTCTGGGTCCCTGTTGCTACTCCGTTGCTAGGGTGAAATTGAACTGACAAATTGGATGCAATTTTGGTTGAGAGCCGTTTAAAATTTGATTGCCTAACAACAAAATCTGAGCTGACAGGTGCGGTCAATCGCCGCTGCATGAAAGTTGTGACCTCTGCTGACGCATGCTTTTTGTAGACACTTTTTGTCAGTGATTTCCATGCGGACACGCACTCCAGGTTTATGTATCTCAATGATTGCGACATTGCTTCGCTTCAAATGAAGTAAGCAATTCTGGTCAGTAGCCGACTTCATAAGTATATTCTCACTGGGAGTTTTCCCTCATAATGCCGAATAATAGGGATGTTTTGTATAAGGAAATACGTAGGCAGTTTGAAATACACCACGTGATATTTGGATAGTATAAATCTAAAATGCAAAGGGAAAATTTCGGGCTTTTTGCGCTCTTTACCACCGAGAAGCCAGACAAGTTGTTGGTAAGTTTTCCGCCGCCGCCCCCCCCCCCCCCTCATCCCCTCGGCTACGACGATATACGGCCTCTCCGCATTTCGCCTTTGACTGAAAACTATTTATCCCCATTCTTAATTCCCTCAGTCAAAATCATTGTGTGGGAGAACGAGCAGTGAGAATATATACCAACACTCATAATTTCGGCCATCTTGGACCACGCTTTTTGACGCCAAGAAAGCAGACCAGATGGGTGCCAATAATAAGTTGTTAAAAGATGCTTAGCCATGTAGTAACGACTAAAGGTTGCCTTATAAGTTGACAATAAGACACATGTCTGTATAGTTGTAGTTCAGAATAAAAACAATACAGACATGTGTCTTGTTACTAACATGGCTAGTTATTGTTGACTTAAGTAGTTACTAGATACTTGGTTTGGATATTACAGGGAGCTTTAGTACAGTCTCTTTACTGCACAGCCACAGCCTGTTCATTCAAAAACCATTTGGAAGTGTACAACTTACAAAGATAGAATGCGATGACGCGTACGCAATCTATAATAGGCGTAGTATAATGTGCTGTAGTGGAGTGGGCGGGTGGTTGAGTGTGTAGAATGTGGTATGGTCGCTGCAGTGGTGAGCAAGTATACGATAAACATAAACTCACTCGCAGCTATTTTGTATGAGTAACACTCATTAGCTACCTGGGATCTAAAAGAGTGAGGCAGGTAAATTGCTGTAAAGATCTCAGAAACGTTGCACTCGCCTCTCTAGTCACTATTTTTGAACAGAACTGCCAAAAGAAATGTAAATATCGCTTGCACGTTTTTTATTATTTTTCTCTTACTTTTTTTTACAATAAAAGAAAATGTTTAGTTTGGCCATATTTCTTCTTTTATGTTCTTCAATCACTTTTGATGTTCTTGTAATGAAAAAAATCCTCAAGGGCGAGATGTTCTGAATTTGTCATGATTAACAACTTTTTATTACAAAATTAATACATTAGCCACCAGTACAATCTCCTCACATTCTCACGTATTCTGATATTCTGCACAATGAGTATTACTGTTACTTTGCTGTCTTAACTGTGTCCAAAATCATGTCAAAAACTGTATGACATGGTGACTTCACACAGAGATGTACATCTCCCAATAATACATCTCATCACGACGTCATCGTGTAATTTTTCGAATGCCGAAAGTTTTCTTTTATTAGTGAGAGAAAAAAGAAGTTTTTTCGGGAAAAATCTTCCTTGATCTAGCCCTCAACAATACTGAGAATATATTCACGCTGCGGTCTGTCGAGCAGAAATCGATGCTGCCAGTTGTCTTTGCCTCTTTTGGATTGTTTGATGCGGCAATACCTTTGCCAGCGCAGTTTGAAGAGCATTTAGCTTATTTTAGATGTCTAGAACATCTTCAAGATCCCTTAGTTTTGCTGTGTTTACATACATTGTCATGGATGCATAAGAAATCTTGATAAGACTGGAAATATCTCGACCTGTCCGAATTGTCGATTCACAACCTAAGTATGCAACTCTTTTATTGTGAGGCTTTTTCAGCTTTTGTGGCATTATATATTGTAGGTATTGAGTTGTGGTTTATCCTACTAATTTATCCTGACAAATTTAGGGTTCCCCTAAATAAGTCGATATTTCATGCATAATTACATGAGCGCCATCTGCAAATAAGCTCCTATTTTGAACAAGCGCCGTACTGGGCAAAAAAATTGTTGCCATCAATCCCACGAGTGCATCTTCTCCCACGGGTGGGAGCTTTATTTTCCAAATTTCACCCCCACAGTGCGCAATTTATTGGGTTCAACGAATGATAGATTTGTCGTTATTTGCAATTTGTTGGTTTTTTTGTTGTACAGTGTTTGCTTATCAATTTCAACTCCCAGGCGAACTTTTGGAATGTTTGTTAGAATCAGGTCTAGAGTAGCATTTCTTCAAGTGCATGGGTGCTTTCCATATGGTGCTTTCACTATCTGTCTCAAACGAAAGTGAATTTGTAATCCACTACTATTTAACCGATTAAAATTGCCGGTTATCAAGATGCCACAGTTTGGGTACTTTCATTCAGCATATTGTAAAAGCTGGACTGGACCACTGGACTAGCCTTCGGTCTTTTTTTGAATTTTTTGAATTTTTTTCTTTCTTTGAATGATATATTTTATGTGTTTTTCTCGTTTTGAAACTATTATAATAGTAATATTCTGCAAAAATTTTACGAGTTTGAGCGCTTTCTTGGAATTTGATTTTTTGATTTTACATTTACTGTCTATACTAGTCCATGTAACCTAAGTGGCAGTGTATTAGTATTGTGCGAGATTCATTGTTCAAACTGGCTGCAAACTACAAGAACATTAACCAATCGTGACAAGAATTCCCGGGACTAGTTCTCCACTAGCAAAATCTCAACTTTATTACCAGAGGAATAATCGGGAAAGTTTTATGTAAAAGTAGTTTCTTGTGAATCCATCTAGGCATGTAGCACTTCCTGATATCCTACAGCATGTTTAGATATAGCAACTATCAGTGGAATCTGGTAACGAGTGAGGTGAAGCAATGGCAAACTCGAACCAGTTTATCCTCCCAGCGGAGCCGCACAATCTTGTTGGTTCCATGCATCAAACCTACTACTAACTTCTGCAAAGTCAGACCGGCTTTACCATCTCAGCAAAAGTATTTTGTGTGTGGCAGAACTTAATAGCTACGAAAATAGCTTCCGAAAATTCCAAAAAAGTCCAAGGTCCAGTCTAGCCCAGTGGTCCTGTGCAGCTCTTACAATAAGCTACTTTGATTTGGCCAAAAGTAGTGATTGAAACAAGCGTTCTCGAATTGATCTGCCATCAGCTCCCGAAAGAAGATATTCAAGATAATACATCACTGTCATAATTATACAAGAAAAAACTGAAGTTAGGCGTTGAGGCACAGAATGGTTGAGGTCTTATTCACTGAACTGTCAACATCGTCGTTAAGCCCCGTACAGACGGGCAATTTTTCCTTGACAAGTTTTATTTGCTCGTGTGTATTACAAGAAATCGACAATTT